>JARQOC010000003.1:525670031-525680436 GCA_033576535.1 Allobates femoralis | reverse complement strand
TGTAGTAATGCCCCCATCCTAGTCCTCATCTTGTAGTAATGTCCCTATCCTGGTCCTCATCATGTATTAATGTTCCCATCCTGGTCCCCTCATAGTAGTGCCCCCATCCTGGTCCCCATCTTGTAGTAATGTCCCCATCCTGTTCTCCTTGTAGTAATGCCCCCATCCTGGACCCCTGCTTGTAGTAATAAAAAAAGCCAAAAAGCCAGTGCTGTCTATGGTTAGCATGCAGAACAAAAAGTGCATATGTACATATTAATTTCTAACTGTACTTTAAAACTGAGATATTTAGCAAACAATTGATCAATTCTTTGAGCCACCCCGCCACTTCAAGGCATTCACAGATGGGGCAGTCCTACTCTACGTTTTTTATATACGCTGTGCCATTATGGCCTTTTAAATGCATTAAAAGCAAGATCACATTAAATGCAACACGTACCTGAATTAGTATCTTGTAGTAATGTCCCCTTCCTGGTCCTCATCTTGTAGTAATGTCCCCATCCTGGTCCTCATCTTGTAGTAATGTTCCCATCCTGGTGCTCATCATGTAGTAATGTCCCCATCCTGGTCCCCTCGTAATAATACCCCCATGCTGGTCTTCTTATAGTAATGCCCCCATACCGGTCCCCTTGTAGTAATATGCCCATCCTAGTCCTCATCTTGTAGTAATGTCCCCATCCTGATCCCCTTCTAGTAGTAATATTCCATTCTGGTCTTCACAATGTAGTAATGTCCCTATCCTGATCCCCTCATAGTAATGCCCCCATCTTGGTTTCCTTTTAGTAGTAATATTCCTATAGTGGTCCCCTTGTAGTAATGTCCCCATCCTTGTAGTAATGTCCCATCCTAGTCCTCATCATGTAGTAATGTCCCCATCCTGGTCCCCTTGTAGTAATGTCCCCATCTTGGTCCTCATCTTGTAGTAATGTCCCCATCCTGGTCCCCTTCTTGTAGTAATGTTTCCATCCTGGTCCCCATCCTTGTAGCAATGTCCCCCATATTGGTCCCCTTGTATCTGTGTCCCCCATACTGGTCCCCTTGCAGCAGTGTCCCGCATACTGGTCCCCTTGTGGCAATGTCCCCCATACTAGTCCCCTTATAGCAATGTGTCCTTTTCTGGCCCCCTTGTAGCAGTGTCCCCCATACTGGTCCCCTTGTAGCAATGTGCCTCATACTGGTCCCCTTGTGGCAGTGTCTCCCATACTGGTCCCCTTGTAGCAATGTCCACCATAGTGGTCCCCTTGTAGCAATGTCTGCCATACTGGTCCCCTTGTAGAAGTTTGCCCCATACTGGTCCCATAGTAGGTATTTGCACCATACTGGTCCCCTTGTAAAAATCTGCGCCATACTGGTCCCCTTGTAAAAATCTGCACCATATTGGTCCTCATTCTGTCGTACTATCCCCTTCCTGATCCCCTCCTTGTAGTAATTTCCCCTACTGTGCCCTATCACTCACACACAGACACACACATACAGACAAACACACAGACATACACACATACAAACAAAACTCTATTCAGCACATGCGGCACAGGCACAGTGGTTGCCTTGACAAAGCTGCCTTCCACTCGCCGCTGCCAGCAATTAACGTACTGCAGTATTGCCCACGTTGCCAGGAACAACCATTGCCTAGATACTTGAATGGCTGCTGCAGTCCAATCAGAGGACAGAAACTGACGTTGGCGTATGACGTCAGCTTCTGTCCTCTGACTGGATGGCAGTTGCCATTCATGTATCTGAGCAGTGTTTAGCCCTGGCAGCGCCGGCAATACCACAGTACATTGATTGCTGGCAGCGGTGGGTGGGAGGCAGTGTTGTCAAGGCGACCACCATGCCTCGTTCTGTGGGTCACACAAAGCAGCCTCGAGGGCCGCATGCGGCCTGTGGGCCGCGTGTTTGAGAACCCTGTACTAACTATGTAACAATGCTTAAACACAGTATACATTTTATTACTTAATAGGTTATTTTTATCTTTATAGATTGATATTTTCAGATAGTGCTTATAAAAACAAGTACTTCTACAAGTTATTGCTTTTTAAAATTTGCAGCTGTTCTTTAGATATTAACACTTTTCTTTTGATTACTGCTCATTTCCTAGGAGGCCAACCACCACTTCTATCTAGTTTGTAAACTCCCTGAAGCTGGTTGGGATTATGGGGTAATGCTGTGCTCCAGCAACAGTTTAATGGTATCCTGTCAGTCCTTGTGCCCCCGGAAGCACCAGCAGTTGTGGGAATATATCTAAATTACCTGCCTAACATTACCTTCATGTATTTGCATACATAAAGAGATCTTTGAATAAAGTATTTCTAAAGTCTGCTTATGATATGCAAAATAGGGCTTTGACCAGTCGAGGGGTGTTAGCTCCCATACTAATCACCCGCTTAGCATGTTATCACATCCCTGTGGACATAACATGCTTTAGAAAAGCTGGCATTTTTTTCCATCGCCTAGCTTTGTTCCTTTAGCATCCGAGCTTTTCTGACACCAGGTTTATGCGTCCCACCTTCAAAGGGAGCTCAGTGCGCATGATCAGAACGCATTTGGAACTTCCAATCATGCACACTATGCCTCTCTGAAGCCGGGACTCATAACACCCGGCTTTAGAATTAGTGTGGCATGACCAGAAGTGCGGTCTACTTCCGATCATGCACAGCAAAGCTCTCTGAAGCCCCACAGGGGCATGTTAAAAGAAAACTGTCAGACCAAAAATCCCTATGTAACTGGTATCATATCTAATTCCTTTCTCTAAACTCTCTATTCATGTATTTCTATTATTTATATTTCCCTCCTATCCTCTGTAAACTTCAAAATAAAAGATTAATTCCCTCTGTCAATCACAGTGATTTCGCTGCTGCCCACTCCCCCAAAAAATGAATATTCATACTTCATTACACTGCCCTGTGATCTGTCTGTTGTGTGACTCATTCACAGCGGACAGAGAATGGAGGTGGGAGGAGGAGTGACATGTGCAGTGTGTGCAGTCTGAGATATTTCTATGTGATTATAAGAACATTTGATCAGTTACTCAGCAGATACACACATTACATGTCTGCAGGAAAACCAACATTCAGATAATAGAAATCTTAGAGATAGCACAGTGCAGCACAAAACATCTCCCCCTCCTAGATCAAAGCAGAGAGGAGAAGGAGTGAACACAAGCTTGGGTGGGTGTAGATATTTAAATAACATTTATAGAGCAGCCAGACTAATCTACTGGTAATATAATGGGACAGGACTAATGCAGGAGCTCCCTGCAGGTCTGACAATGCTGATAATATGGAAACAACAAATGGTACAATAATGATTTCACATGTGTTTAAAAGGTCTGCCCAGGCCCTATTCAAAGGTAATATTAGTATCATACTGAAAAAATGACCTGGCAGTGTTCCTTTAATATTCTACGTGGGCCGACTAATCGGGGAATTTAATGCCCCTCGACTTGTTAAAGCCTTATTTTGCATATCATAAACAGACTTTAGTAATAATTTTTGTAAAGATCTGTTTATGTATACAAATACATGTTAGGCAGGGAATTTTGATATTTGCCCACAACTGTTGGTGCTTCTTGGGGCATGGAAGACCTGACAGGTTCCATGTAACCCCTTTTTCCATTTTTTTGTTTTAGTTTGTTTCCTGTTCCTTTTCGAAGAGCCATAACTTTTTAAAATTTGAACCCACATCAAAGGGATGGAAATGATCAAGGATGTACCTATACTATCTTGATTGTGAAGGCATTAAAAACAGCTTACAACCTCAATAGTAAAGCACTTGTAAGCACTGTTCATGCTCTGCTGACTAGTAGCGATGGTCCATCTCAAAGACAACAAACTGCAAATATAACAAAATTCTTAATATCTGAAGAACAGCTAAAAATGTTAATAAGCAGTAAATAATAAAATTGCTTGTATTTAAAAGCACTATCCAACAATAACCATTTATGAATATAGGATTAACCTTTTTAAATGTGGTGAGGACCCAGCATTTGGCACCAATGACAAAGTTAGAGTCCTTAAAAATTATTTCATGAGTTTTAAAGGTAAGCTTTAGGCATTCTCTGAAATACTAACTCTGAAATATTATATATACTATTATATATATCATGGTTTAGGGAGGTAAATAAATGGCTAAGGAATTGCTGTAGGGAGGAGTGTTTCGGTTCGGATCCTGGAGAACTGGACAGACTTTTCTGTTGGCTGAAGGTTATGTGATAGGAATGGGTTGCACCTCAATTTGAAGGGTGCAGCTGGGTAGGGTTAAAAAAATGGCTAGAAGGTTGGAGGCAGTTATTGCACAGGAGGGGAATAAAGTGTAGCTTGTGGTCTTGGCTTAAGTAATGAGAGGGTGAAGAATAGGGGAGGGGGTAAGGGGGTAAGTGAAAGTGTTATAGTCTGTTTAGGAATGACTACGGAAAAAATAAGCGAGGTAGAGGGATTTGCTCACTGTATTTTTCAGACTATAAGACACATTTTTTTCCTCCGAATTTTGAAGGAAAGTGAAAGACTGAATATAAGTTGGTCGCAGAGCGCGAGTGTCATATCAGTGTCATTTTTTGCTTCTAATATTTTTTCCTTATTTTAAACCTCTAATACCTATGTGTGTCTTATGGTCTGGTGCGTCTTATAGTCTGAAAAATACACTATATGTAAAACACTCCCAAAAACCAATCACGTGTGATAGTACATGTGAGGCCAATGACTATGTAGAGCCCCCATGGATTGAAATAAGAGAAGAGAAAAAGAATAATAAAATATTTTAGTATGAATAAGGACTAGCATCCAAAACGTATCTTAAACAGCACTTTTTTCATGTTCTTGATTTTGTAATTGCTCTGTCCAATGGAAATGTTATCATCTTTTAATATGGAATAATAACATTTTGAGTTTTTAATTTTATACCCACTGCTGATGCTGGATTAATTTTTTCTTGGTTCTTACAAACTTCTGCAAGGCCCTGTGGACATCCCGACGAAAGCCATGGCGGAGGGTGAGCTGACTATATTCTTTTCTGATATTAAAATACTAATAGGGGTTTGTTATAAGTCTTTAAATATAATGGAAGCGGCAGAGAATATCCTCATAAACGAAATAGATTAAGCAGCGATTTACAGAGAAGTCATTATTATGGGGGGGCTTCAACTATCCTAATAAAAATTGAAAAGCAGAAATCTGCAGGTCTAGAAAAGGAAACAGGTTTTTAGCATTATTGAAGGAATATTTGCTTTCACAACTGGTTCGAGACCCAACAAGATGAGTAGGGGTTGGGGCACTATTAGGCCTAATTTTAACAAAGCTAGACAGAATATGAAATAAATGGGTCAGAATTTAATTAGATAATGTAATAATAAATAAAAAAGTTTTCACATGTTAGGATTTATTCCGCTTTGCATGGTGTCCTCACATTAACAGTTAATTTAAGTACTATACAAGATTGCAGATTTAAATGGACTCATGTTAGTTTACTAGGTAGTGCTTTAGTGCCCCCTGCTGATTATTTCAGAACTACAGATTTAACAGCCCTATATTGAATTTATTGTAACATATTAACAATGGGTTGTTTTAATAGTGGATATTTTTTCCTCTATAATTGCAATTTATTTTGTAATAATAAATTGATTTTGATAGCATCATTATACCGCTGGTTGATTTGACATATTTAATGTACCCGCATGTGTTTACCAAATGTGCCATATACCGTAGCTAAGGTAATACTCATTAATACCTAGTGATAAGAAATTTTAAAATTACTGGTAAAAGTTAATGTTAAATATTTGCTCCAATTGGAACTTTACTTTGAACCTAGTGATTATTAGTTGGAGTTACAATTTTCTACTCTAAACGGGATCACCAGTAAGGGTACCTTTACACGTCGCAACATTGCATGCCATTTCACTTGCAACTTACTGGTTGCAGTGAAATCATGGACACATTGTTCCATTTTGTTGCTGTGTACAAATGTAACAATGTGTCCATGATTTCACTGCAACCAGTAAGTTGCAAGTGAAATTGCATGCAATGTTGTGTCGTGTAAAGGTACCCTAAGACTAAATTGTGTTACCAGCCCTCTTAGTCTTAGAGTGCTTGGATAAAAGAATGCACACTGTTCTGTTTATTCCCCTGTGAGTAGTTTTCTTATACCATTTACAGACAAATGTAACACTGCCTGCAATGTTCCCCTTTGGAAGTTCCACCAGCGCCCCCTTCTCACGGGTAGATTATTTTGACTTTTAGCTATCCTAGTGTATACTACCTATAACCCGATTCCTCAGAACACTTCATATGAGATAAGAACATATTAGACTAACTATAAAACCTTGAATATGAGATTTTAAGACTAGTTACCGTATATACTCGAGTATAAGCCGACCCGAGTATAAGCCGAGGCCCCTAATTTTACCCTCCAAAACTAGGGAAACTTATTGACTCGATAAGCCTAGGGGGAAAATGAAGCAGACTCTCATCACGGTATGCAGCCCCTCTCATCATGATAAATGGCCCCCCATTACTGGTATATAATCTCCCATCACTGGTATATAGGACCTCCATCACTGGTATACAGTTCCCCCACATCAGAGGTTACAACCCCATCAGTGGAATACAGCCCCCCATCAGTGGTATATACAGGCCCGCCATTAGTGGTATATACAGGCCCCCCTCAGTGGTATATACAGGCCCGCCATTAGTGGTATATACAGGCCCCCCATCAGAGGTTACAGCCCTCCTCAGTGGTATATACAGGCCCCCCATCAGTGATATAAACAGTCCCCCCATCAGTGATATATACAGGCCCCTCCATCAGTGGTATATACAGGCCTCCATCAGTGGTATATACAGGCCCGCCATTAGTGGTATATACAGGCTCCCCAGTGGTATATACAGGCCCCCCCATCAGTGGTATATACAGGCCCCCCCATCAGAGGTTACAGCCCCCCTCAGTGGTATATACAGGCCCCCATTAGTGGTATATACAGGCCCTCTTCAGTGGTATATACAGGCCCCCCAGTGGTACGGTATATACAGGCCCCTTCAGTGGTATATACAGGTCCCCTCAGTGATAGTATACAGGCCCCCTCAGTGGTATATACAGGCCCCATTAGTGGTATATACAGGCCCCCCAGTGGTTCGGTATATACAGGCCCCCTTCAGTGGTATATACAGGCCCCCCCAGTGGTATATACAGGCCCACCCAGTGGTATATACAGGCCCCACCCAGTGGTATATACAGGCCCCCTTCAGTGGTATATACAGGCCCCCCCAGTGGTATATACAGGCCCCCCAGTGGTATATACAGGCCCCCAAGTTGTATATACAGGCTCCCCCCAGTTGTATATACAGGCACCCCCCCTGTGGTATGTACAGGCCCCCCCAGTGGTATATACAGGCCCCCCAGTTGTATATACAGGCTCCCCCCAGTTGTATATACAGGCGCCCCCCCTGTGGTATATACAGGCCCCCCCAGTGGTATATACAGGCCCCCAGTGGTATATACAGGTGCCCCCCTGTGGTATATACAGGTGCCCCCCCAGTGGTATATACAGGTGCCCCCCCTGTGGTATATACAGGCGCCCCCCCTGTGGTATATACAGGCACCCCCCCTGTGGTATATACAGGCGCCCCCCCCTGTGGTATATACAGGCGCCCCCCCCTGTGGTATATACAGGCCCCCCATTGCTGCCGCACACCTGTAAAAGAATAGCTAGGAAGAAGAGCAGAGGATGCGCTCACGGTGACAGCGAGGAGGATAAGTATGAAAGCTATTCTTTTACAGGTGTGCGGCAGCAACGGGGGGCCTGTATATACCACAGGGGGGCGCCTGTATATACCACAGGAGGGGCACCTGTATATACCACTGGGGGGGCGCCTGTATATACCACTGGGGGGGGAGCTGTATATACCACTGGGGGGGAGAGCGCTGACATAGTGGGCACGTGACCGGCCGCTCCTATTACAGCCTCCCCCACCTCCTCCAGCCCCCGGACACCGCCCCCCACACTCTGAGCCGTCACTGACTCGAGTATAAGCCGAGGGGGGCACTTTTCAGTACAATTTTTGTGCTTAAAAACTCGGCTTATACTCAAGTATATACGGTAATACTAAACAAAATATAGAACTGAGATAAAATATTAACCTTCTATATTGAGTGTAAATGATATAATATTATACTACATGTTGTTATGGATATGCTGATACCAAATATTTCTCATTTATAAGATACATCTATTTTATACCAGATTAAACAATTTGTATGGAAAAAACTGTGATTTTGGTAAGGGTGGGGGTTATATATTTTTTTACAATATTAGAGGACTAATACATTTGTACAATATTTTCATTTAGGGAAAGTCGAAACGCAATTTTGGTATGGTACATACGGTAAGTAATACACATTAATATGAGTACAGCTGTGTATTAAACTATTCTGTCTGTTTGACTGATATTTAATGATTTCTGGCCCCACCTCTGAGGTATATGATAGACTATAACATATGGCAGACCAAGAACACTTTGTCATTCCTCCGGTTGCCATATCAACCCATTGGCATCCCATGGTTGTGAGGATGTCAATGGGTTGACAAAGAGAGTGCTCTCTCTCTATATCAAGCTCCCCATGTGCTCCTGTCACTCTTGAGGTGTAAGGATTTAAACTGCTAGGATCTCTGAGAATACCGATGTTATTGACATAATCTAAGACAATGTCCTTAAAAATAAACAAAAGGAGTACACCTTTATAAGCATTTGACATGTGCTATGCACAACTATATAATGTATGGGTATAAACAAGTTAGAATAAGAGAAAAACAATATGACTGAATAGAGCCATAAGTGGTGGCAAAAAGAACGTGTTAGTCAACTAATGCAAAATAGTAGTGAAAAGTAGTGTTGAGTGAGCGTGCTTGGCAGTGGTCAAGCATCGGGGTGTTCGGGCACACTTGTCACTCGGCTAAGTATCGCAGGTGTCGAGCAAAAGCTCATGTCACCACCCCGCGTGTTTTGCACTGTTTTTCAACCACCAAACATGTGGGAATTACCTGTCAATCACAGTAATGATGTAGCCATGTTGGTTACTGGCATTACTATAATTGGCTGGTTGCATCGCATCATCGGGTCTCATGAGACCCAGGAGAGCGATGCTTGGCATACTCATGTCAAAAAGCTGTTCAGGGAGAGCTCACGTAGGAGGGAGAGCTTAGATTGGAGCAGGAATATAGTAAAGGATGTACACTTGCACCCTTTAGTGCCTTTAATGTAGCATTAAAGGGTGTTATTATCCTGGTTTAATGTAATCTACTATATAATTGCCTAATGCCACTTGCGTCTGAGGCCGAAATTTCTCTTCACGGCCCCCCCCCGATCCTCCTGCTCATGCTCCCTGTGTCCTCGTGGCACCCCCGCTCTCTGCGGCCCCCCGCTCCCCCTGGCCCCCGCTCCTCCACAGTAAAAGTAAAAATAAAAAAATCCTCAGTGAGGATACTCACCTGTCCACCGGCTCGCTCCGACCCCCTCTCTGATGCGATGTCACACAGCCCGCCCTGTCACATGACCGCTGTACGGAGGGGGTCGGAGCGAGCCGGCGGACAGGTGAGAACAGAGGGGGGCAAGGGGGATCCAGCCCCCCACCTCCATCCTTCCCCCCACCATCATCCTGCACCCCCAGCTCCATCCTGCCCCCCGACTCCATCCTGCTCCCCCCGGCTCCATCCTGCCCGCCCCGGCTCCATCCTCCCCCCTGCCACCATCCTGCCTCCCTGGCTCCATCCTGTTCCCCCGCCACCATTATGCCCCCCCCGCCTCCATCCTGCCCTGCTCGCTCCTTCCTGCCCTCCCCACCTCCATCCTGCCCCCCGCCTCCATCTTGTTCCCCCCCGCCACCATCTTGCCCAGCCGGCTGCATCCTGCCCCGCTCGCTCCATCCTTCCCCCCCACCTCCATATAGCCCCGCCTCCATCCTGCCCCCCACCACAATCCTGCCCCCCCAGCCACCATCCTGCCCCGCTGGCTCCATTCTGCCCTGCTCGCTCCATCCTGCCCTGCTCGCTCCATCCTGCCCTGCTCGATCCATCCTGCCCCATTTGCACCATCCTGCCCCCCTGCCACTATCTTCCCCCCCCGGATCCATCCTGCCACCCCCCCGGCTCCATCCTGCTTCCCACAGCTCCATCCTGCCTCCGCCACCATCCTGCCCCGCCGGCTCCATCCTGCCCTGCTCGCTCCATCCTGCCCTGCTCGCTCCATCCTGCCCTGCTCGATCCATCCTGCCCCATTTGCACCATCCTGCCCCCCTGCCACTATCTTCCCCCCCCCGGATCCATCCTGCCACCCCCCCGGCTCCATCCTGCTTCCCACAGCTCCATCCTGCCCCTCCGCCTCTATCCTGCCCCCCGCCTCCATCCTGCCCTCCAGCCTCC
>JARQOC010000003.1:525659021-525669931 GCA_033576535.1 Allobates femoralis | reverse complement strand
AGTCATAGTGTCACGCAGTTCACTCCTGTTTACAAGGCTGTCAGTCACAGTGTGACATAGTTCCCTCCTGTTTACATGGTATTCTAGAATACCCGATGCATTAGAATCGGGCCACCATCTAGTAAATAAATAATTTAAAAAACCGGCAAGGGGTCCCCTTATTTTTGAAAACAGCCAATATAAAGCAGATAACGGTGGGTTGCTGTTGCCAGGCTGAGAAGGCCCATGGTTATTTGGCTCTTCCCAGCCTAATTATTAAAACCTGCAGCCACCGTGCAAAATTTGGGAATCTCATTAGATGTGCCAATTCTGGCGCTTCGTCCCGGCACTTCCTGATTGCCCTGGTGCCGTAACAATCATGATAATATTTTTGCAAGTTGATGTAAACTGTAAATTGTCAAGTGGCATGAAGCCCATGGCTTCGTCATGGAGAGGGGTCTATAAGACACCCCCATTACTAATCCAAAACAAAAATGTATAAAAAAAAGTGCCAGCCAACAGTCCCACAGTATAGGACAAAAAAAACACAAAGCAAGTTTCAATTGTATACTCGCAGCACGGGGATGGAGAGGGGGGGATTCCACCCTTAACCCACCGATCGTAGTAAGCCAAAAAAGATTCTTTGTCCTGGATACCACACCACAGTGCAGATCTCTGCTTGACAAGCAGAGAATCGCTACTCAGGCTGGACATTAGTAAACCCACCTCCTAGCATGCAGGCAGACTCTTCCGCTCCAAGGAGTCCAGTGAGTGGTTATACAGCAGCATCTGACACCACACCACTAGAATGCATTCGGGCAGTTGAGAAATTCACACCCCCAGGAAGATGGGAGTAAATTATAAAAACACTTTCTACTGAATAAAATACAAATTAAAAAAAATAATAATGGCATACAAACAGTGCTATGTGTCTCAGGGAAAAACGCTTCATGAGGCATTATATACAGGGGCGGACCTACCGCAAGTGCAGCGCGTTCAATTGCATCAGGGCCCTGAGCTGCTAGGGGCCCCTCAGGGCCCTAGCGAGAAGCCTGGGGGCCCACGCCGTCTGCTGCAGGACAGCATCCCCTGCCCTGCATCCTCCAATGGCTCAGGGACAGTGATAGTGGGCTCCCCTGTGTGCTGCTGTGGCGCCCTCGCCCCCCTCCCTCCAAACAAGTGTGCTGTGTGTGACAGACGATATGATACCTGCTCATCTGCACTGAGCAGGGGCAGAACTCTCTGATCTCCGAGGTGCAGGAGGTCCAGCAGATCATAGAGATCAGCTCCCGGCTCAGGGCAGATGGGCCTGTGAAATCGCGCCAGGAGCTGATGATCTGCTGGACCTTTGCTCCTGCTCAGAGCAGATGAGATGGGCATGATCGCGTCTGCCACACACAGCACACAGGTTTGAAGGGAGATGGGAGGGGGGCCCCCTATGTCAGTCGCAGTATGTCCAGTGCCCCCCCTATGTCAGTCACAGTATGTCTAGTGCCCCCCATGTCCGTCACAGTATGTCCAGTGCCCCCCCTATGTCAGCCACAGTATGTCTAGTGCCTCCCATGTCAGTCACAGTATGTCCAGTGCCCCCCCATGTCAGTCACAGTATGTCCAGTGCCCCCCCCATGTCAGTCACAGTATGTCCAGTGATCCCCCTATGTCAGTCACAGAATGTCCAGTGCCCCCCCATGTCAGTCGCAGTATGTCCAGTGCCCCCCATGTTAGTCACAGTATGTCCAGAGCCCCCCCTATGTCAGTCACGGTATGTCCAGTGCCCCCTTATGTCAGTCACAGTATGTCCAGTGCCCCCCTATGTCAATCACAGTATGTCCAGTTACCCCTTATGTCAGTCACAGTATGTCCAGTGCCCCCCTATGTCAATCACAGTATGTCCAGTGCCACCCCTATGTCAGTCACAGTATGTCCAGTGCCCCCCCATGTCAGTCACAGTATGTCCAGTGCCCCCCCTATGTCAGTCACAGTATGTCCAGTGCCCCCCTATTTCAGTCACAGTATGTCCAGTGCTCTGCTGTTGGTCCAGTGCTCTACTGTGTGGGTATCGTGCTCTGCACAGTATGTCCAGTGCTCTGCTGTGGGTCCCATGCTCTACTGTGGGTCTGGTGCTCTGCACAGTATGTTCAGTGCTCTAATGTGTGTTGTGAGACAGTGCGGGGGATCATATGCGAGGGGCGCTATGTCTCCCCCAGAATGCGCACTGTCACGTATTGAGCACGGTATAGGGTGTGAGAGAAAGGGACGGTCCGCTCCCTCCGCTCCGGGTCTTGCAAGGTCCCGGAAGTAGACACGGAGTTAAAAGCCTGGTCAGGAGGCAGGGCGGGGTTCCTTGTACACAGCTTTTTGCCTAAGCTGCAGCAGCAGCAGAGATAGACTGGAGAGGTCCAGAGTTCCAGGAGGCCGTGTGCTATACTAACATGGTCCAGCCCGGGAGGGCTGGGAGCTCGGGGGTGACCTATAACGGAAGCCCATAACCTGAAGGAACCGGGTTACTTTGTATGAACTGCATCCTGTGTACTCGGATTCCGACAGCAGGAGCAGCAGCAGTTGCGACAACAGGAGCAGTTTCTACAACAGCAGAAAACAATGAACTGCTCCTGCAGCAAATCATGGCCAGCAGCGCCTTCCCCGGAACGGCGTGAGGCCCGGGACCGGGTCCGGTCGGCACTACGGAAGCTGTGTCCAGAGGACGACGTAGAAGCCTTCCTCACAGTCTACGAGCGCACCGCAGAGCGAGAAGGCCTCCCTGCCGCTCAGTGGGCTGAAGTGGTGGCGCCATTCCTGATGGGCGACGCCCAGAAGGCCTACACAGACCTCAGTTGGCAGGATGCACAGGACTACGCCCGACTCAAAGATGAGATCCTTGCTAGACTGGGCGTCAATACTTATGTCCGAGCCCAACGGGTGTTTTCCTGGTCCTACGTGGAGTCCAAGCCGACTCGCTCCCAGGCGTATGACTTGTTGCAGTTGGTGAAACGGTGGCTCCAGCCTGATAGCTTGAATTCCGGGACAGATGGTGGAAAGGGTGGTGGTCGACCGGCTGGTACGACTCTGCCGGTTGCGATACAGCGTTGGGTGGGGCAAGGGGACCCGGGTACCTTGGACCAGGTAGTTAGCTTGATAGAGCGATATACCGCTACCCAGGAGTTCGTACGGGACTCTACCCCACTGCGGCAGTTACGTCGGCCTCCAGAGCCGGGTAAAGTGTACGTCCATCCACAGGGGACTCTCCTAAAAACATACCTGCTGAGAGGATACCCCAGAATGGGACTGGCAGGAGACCAGGTTGCCCAAGAAGGAGCTTCCGGTCCGGCGCTGCCACGGCTACGTGGTGCTGGCGGTGCAAAGGACCGGGACATGTGGCTGCCTATTGCCCACTAACGATGGAACCCATGGACTGCGGGTTCACACGCCGACTCTCGATGTATGCCAGCCCTGTGTTCACCGCAGATGTAGTGGTTCCCCTAACAGCACCACATCTGTGCCCGGTGCTCATTAATGGACACAGAACAGAAGCTCTCTTGGACTCTGGCAGTTTGGTGACGCTGGTTCGTGCGTCCTTAATCCCCGGGTTGCAACTCACTGGGGGATTGATCGGGGTCCGGTGTATACACGGGGACCTACGCGAGTATCCGACCACAGAGGTGACTCTGTCCACTCCATGTGGAGAGGTGACCCACGTGGTCGGAGTGGTAAAATCTCTACCCTACGGGACGGTGCTGGGAGAGACTTACCATTGTTTTGGTCTTTATGGGGAAGGAGGAGTAACCCTCCCCTGATGCTAGGGAATCAGGGTGCTGAACCTGACGACCCTGAGACTGGGACACCTGGCGTAGGGGTCGCCAACACAGGGCTAGAGTGTTACCCCAATAGGTTCCCGCTAGACGTATTGGCAGGAGAGGTCGAGGAGAACCCACCGATTCCAGAAATGGAAGTATCCCGGGGAGCGTTTGGGACAGCCCAGCTACAGGATCCCACACTGACCCGGGCCCGAGAAAGGGTAACCGAAGTAAACGGGGTAGCTCAGCATCCGGGGGCAGAGAATGTATTTCCACGCATGGTGATTAACCGGGAGTTACTCTACAGGGTGGACAAAATCAGGGATGAGGTCGTGGACCAACTGGTAGTACTGCAGCCACACCCAGCGGTCCTAGAGATGGCCCACTCCCACCTGCTAGGGGGCCACCTTGGGGCTAAAAAAACGCAAGAGCGCATCTTGCGGAGGTTCTTCTGGCCGGCCGTGTATGCGGATGTCCAGAGGTACTGTGACTCCTGCCCGGAATTCAGCTGACCACACCCATTGCCACCTTCCGTAGTCCATTGGTACCTCTACCAGTTATAGAGGAACCTTTTGAACGGATTGCAATGGATTTGGTGGGCCTATAGTGAAGTCAGCACGAGGCCACCAACACATACTCGTGGTTGTCGACTACGCCACCCGGTACCCGGAGGCGATTCCGTTACGCCGCACCTCGGCGAAATTGATTGCCCGGGAGCTGTTTGCTATGTTCTGTCGCCTAGGACTACCAAAGGTGATCCTCACGGATCAGGGGACTCCTTTTATGTCCAAAGTGACCTGGGAACTATGTAAACTGCTCAACATAAAACAGCTGCGCACCTCGGTGTATCATCCCCAGACCGACGGTTAGTTGAGCGGTTTAATAAAACCCTGAAGTCCATGCTAAAAAAAAGTGGTAGCGAAGGATGGAAAGGATTGGGACATGTTACTGCCCTATTTAATGTTCCCAATCCGGGAGGTGCCACAGTTGACTACGGGGTTTTCTCCCTTTGAACTGTTGTACGGCCGGCATCCTAGAGGGCTATTGGATGTTGCCAAAGAGACGTGGGAACAGGTACCCACTCCCTATAGGAGCGTGATCGACCACGTGGCTGAAAATGCAGGACCGGATCACAGCGGTCCGGCCTATTGTAAAAGAGCACCTAATGGATGCCCAAGGAGCTCAAAGCCGCAGGTATAATACACGGGCCACCGTTAGGACCTTTGAGGTGGGGGACCGGGTGTTGGTCTTAGTGCCCACTATGGAAAGCAAATTACTGGCAAAATCGCAAGGGCCCTATGAAATCCGGGAAAAATTAGGGGAGGTAAATTACAGGGTATACCAGCCCGGGAAAAGGAAACCCGTGCAGCTATACCACGTTAATTTGCTTAAAGCGTGGAAAGACCGGGAGTGTCTGATCATGGAGGCTTCCGATGCACCCGGAGACCCTTCCCCCTCGGCCTCGAGGGAGATCGAAGGGGTACAAATAAGCGACACCCTCACTAAGGCCCAACGACGGGAGGCACGGAAGTTGGTACAGCAGAATCCTGATGTGTTCTCTGACCTGCCTGGGCGCACTTCCGTCATTCAACATGACATTGTCACTGAGCCCCGGGTAAAAGTGCGAGTGAAACCGTATCGGGTACCCGAGGCCAGACGGCAAGCCATCGCGGCCGAAGTTAAGCACATGCTCAAGTTAGGGGTAATAGAAGAATCCCGGAGCGAATGGGCTACTCCCATCGTGGTCATTCCAAAGCCGGACGGATTGCTGCGATTCTGCAACGATTTCCGGAAGCTGAACGACGTGTCTAAGTTCGATTTATATCCCATGCCCCGGGTGGACGAGCTGATTGAAAGACTGGGGCAAGCCCAGTACTTCACAACGCTCGATCTGACCAAAGGTTACTGGCAGGTGCCGCTAACAGAGTCGGTTAAGGAAAAAAACGCCTTTGTTACTCCGGAAGGCCTCTATCACTATGTCGTGTTGCCTTTTGGGTTGCATGGAGCCCCGGCCACATTCCAGCGGCTCATGGATAGTGTTAGAACCTCATCGGAAGTACACGTCCGCCTACCTAGATGACATTATCATCTTTAGTCCAGATTGGCATACCCACTTGTCCCAGGTTCAGGCCGTGGTGGATTCGCTCAGGACAGCAGGCCTGACGGCAAATCCAAAAAAATGTGTCATGGGGCTCGAGGAGGCCCAGTACCTGGGGTATGTGATTGGGCGAGGGGTTATCAAACCCCAAATAAACAAAATCGAGGCCATTCAAAAGTGGCCCCGACCGGTGTCTACCAAACAGGTGAGGGCGTTCCTCGGCATAGTGGGGTACTATCGACGCTTCATACCCAACTTTGCGGGGCGAACGGCGGCCCAGTCCGATCTGTTAAAAGGGAAAAAATCTGCTTTGGTGCGTTGGAATCCCCAAGCAGAGGCAGCCTTTCAGTCCATGAAGTCGGCCTTGTGTGGACAGCCCGTCCTCATCAGTCCTAACTTCAAACACGCCTTCGTTGTGCAAACAGACGCCTCGGAGGTGGGGCTGGGGGCCGTGCTGTCGCAAGAAGTGGACGGAGAAGAGCATCCGGTCACTTACTTAAGCCGGAAATTGTCCCCGGCGGAAAAGAATATAGCGTAGTGGAGAAGGAGTGCTTAGCTGTTAAATGGGCCTTGGAGTCCGTACGTTATTATTTGCTCGGGCGACTGTTCCGGTTGGTTACGGATCACACTCCCCTGGTCTGGATGAGAAATGGCAAGGAACGGAACGCTCGGGTCACCCGGGGGTTCCTGTTCCTCCAAAACTTCAATTTTACGGTGGAGCATCGGGCTGGCAAGTTGCAGGGTAATGCGGATGCCCTGTCTCGGGCACCCTGTTTGATGGCTGGGGTTCAACCACACAAGTTTGAACTGAGGGGGGAGGTGTGTGAGACAGTGCGGGGGATCATATGCGAGGGGCGCTATGTTTCCCCCATGTTAAACAATGCTGACAGCTTCCCTGCTGCCTGACAGCGGGATCCTCCGCTCCCCCCACTGCCTCCCCACCCTATCCTAACTTAGGATCGGGTGGGGAGGCTGCAGGGGGAGCGGAGGATCCTGTTGTCAGACAGCCAGGGAACGCAGAACCGACCGTGGCCAGCAAGGAGCTGTCCGCGGTCGTGAACTGAGGTAAAACCGGATTCTCCCGGATTGTACCCATCCCGTTGCAATCCGGCGCCCCATAACATGGGGCTCTATGGTCCCGGATTGCCCCGGACCAGGACAATCCGGGAGAATCCGGTTTTCAAACCGGTTTTCTCTTTTTGACGCCTTCCCGCCTGGATTTTCAAATAAACAGCTGACTCAGTTCAGCTGTTCAATTGAAGTAACAGTGCTGTCAGGTGCAATCCGGCGCCCCACAACATGGGGCTCTATGGTCCCGGATTGCACCGGACCGGGGCAATCCGGAAGAATCCTGTTTTACCTCAGTTCACGACCGCGGACAGCTCCTTGCTGGCCGCAGGTCGGTTCTGCTCTCCCCGCTGCCTGACAGCAGGATCCTTCACTCCCCCCGCAGCCTCCCCACCCGATCCTAAGTTAGGATAGGGTGGGGAGGCGGTGGGGGGAGCGGAGGATCCCGCTGTCAGGTGGCAGGGAAGCTGTCAGCATTGTTTAAAAGCCAGCGGCTTTTTACCGCTGGCTTTTAAACAATGGTGGGGAATTGTAGGTTTTTCCTCTGCTGCCAGACCTCTTCATAGGGTCCAGCAGCAGAGGAATTACATTTCCCATTCATTTACATTGGAGTCGTTACTCTGCGAGTAATCGCAAGGACACACGCAGAGTAACGAGTAGCCCGAATACCACTACTATTCGGCGAGTACCAAATAGTAGTAAGTATACTCGCTCACCCCTACATCCCACCCCACCAGCCCTGCTCTGTGCACTGGCTGCTGCATTGTGCTGAGCACAGGTGTAGACTGTGCCACCGGTGGGCTCTGCTGTCTCTGCTCTGCCATCCAGTGTTCTTTGCTGTCACTGTGTTCTGCTGTCAGTGGGCTCTGCTGTCTGTGCTCTGCCGTCCAGTGTGCTTTGATATCACTGCAACAGAAAAATGGCTGTGACAACGGTGCGTTTTTTCTTGCTGCGGATAAGGTGTGTTTTTGTTTTAATTTCTGTTCCAGACTCTACCTAATTAATGTTTCTTGGAGAGAGAGAAAAATAGAGCAAGCGAGTGCACAGAAAGGAAGGAGATGGGGGAGAGAGACAATGTACAAGGAGGAGACAGGCACAGAGAGGGAAAACAGCACACATGGGGGAGAGACATCATACAGGGGAGAGACAGACGCAGGGGAGAGACTGCACAGAGGGGGGAGACACAGTACACAGGGGAGACACAGCACACAGGGGAGACGGGCACAGTGAGGGGAAACACAGTGCACAGGTGAGACAGCACACATGGGGGAGAGACATCATTCACGGGAGAGACAGAAGCAAGGGAGAGACACAGCACAGAGTGGGGAGATAGGCACAGGTGGGGAGACACAGCGCACAGGGGAAGACAGGCTGTGAGAGGGATTATATTTGTGGGGATTGTATATACATATGTACTACAGTTCGCATATATATATAATGTATTATGCAACCAGTATGTGTTAAAGGGGCTTGCTGAGACTCTTTCACCCGGGGCCCACAGAAACCTGGAGCCGGCCCTGGCTGTGGCGGCGGCGGGGCCAGCGAAGCAATGGCGGCTGCGCAGCACTGCAGCTTCAAAGCGTCCAACTCCTCACAGTGACTGGTCTGAGACAACTAGTACTGCTGGGGGTTGACGTTGCAGTGTCACTTCCGATTTTTTCCGTGGAGGCTGGAGAAGTTCTCCCTCACCCGGAAGTGACACTGCAGCGCTGTGATACCGGTGGGCTGAGCCATCCATGATCACCTGACCAGATCTGTCCTGAGGGATCCTGATCCTCCTCCTGGCCTGCTGCTCCAGGTAAGAGCCCCAGAGCAGGGCTTTGGAGGGAGGATGCACACAAAAACAGTGACCTCCAACATGATTGGGGGGCTCAGATGGGGAGAAGCACAGCTGAGTCAGCTACATCAAATAAGGAGGGTCCTAGGGGCCCCCCTTCCTTCATGCAGCTGAACTTCTCCCCTAGGACCCCTATTCCGAAGGGGGGGTCCTGAGGGCCCCAGGACCCCCCCTTCATTGATGCATCCAAGCTTATCCCCCAAGCTGGGGGAGAAGATAGGCTGCATCAAGGAATGGGGGATACTGGGGAGAAGCTCAGCTGCATCAAGTAAGGGGGGGCCTAGGACTCCTAGGGGCCCGCCCCTTTCTTGATGCAGCCAAGCCTCTACCCCAGGACCCCCCTAGGGGTCCCCCCCTTCCTTGATGCATCCAAGCTTATACCCCAAGCTGGGGGAGAAGATCGGCTGCATCAAGGAAGGGGGGGGGTCCTGGGGGAGAAGCTCGGCTGCATCAAGGAAGAGTGGAGTCCTGGGGACTGCATGACCCCCCCCTTTCTTGATGTAGCCAAGCTTCTTCCCCCGGCATATAGGGCGAGAAGCACTATGAAGAAAGTAAGCCACATATGGGGGTGAGCAGAAAGAAAGGGGAATGGCTAAATATATCACCTTGAGGCTGCCTTGGGCTATGTTATACAGAGGCTATGCTGGGCTGTATATATTACCTGGAGGCTGTTTTGTGCTGTATATATTACTTGGAGGCTATGCTGGACTGCATATATTACCTGGAGGCTGTGCTGGGCTGTATATATTACCTGCAGGAGGCTGTCTTGGGCTATATATGTTATTTGGAGGCTGTGCTGGTCAGTGTATATTATTTGGAGGCTGTGCTGGGCTGTAAATATTACCTGGCAGCTGTGCTGGACTGTATATATTACCTGGAGGCTGTGGTGGACTGTATATATTACCTGGAGGCTGTGCTGGACTGTATATATTACCTGGTGGCTGTGTTGGACTGTATATATTACCTGGAGGCTGTGCTTGACTGTATATATTACCTGGAGGCTGTGGTGGACTGTATATATTACCTGGAGGCTGTGCTGGACTGTAGATATTACCTGGCGGCTGTGCTGTACTGTATATATTACCTGGAGGCTGTGGTGGATTGTATATATTACCTGGAGGCTGTGGTGGACTGTATATATTACCTGGAGGCTGTGGTGGACTGTATATATTACCTGGAGGCTGTGCTGGGCTGTATATATTACCTGGCGGATGTGCTGAGCTATATATAGTACTAGGAGGCTGTGCTGGACTGTATATATTACTGGAGGCTGTGGTGGACTGTATATATTACCTGGAGGCTGTGCTGGACTGTATATATTACCTGGAGGCTATGCTGAGTGTGTATGTTATTTGGAATCTGTGCTGGGCTGTATATATTGTTTGGAGGCTGCAACTGGCAAATAATATATACAGCCCAGCAGCAGCCTCCACATATAATATACAACCCTGCATAGCCTCAATATTATATATACAGTACATTTAGTATAGGAAAATCCGCAACAAGAATTGATATGTGCAGATTTTCCCGCACTAAAATACGCAGCATATCTGCTGTATATTTTACTGGCACCATGTGGACAGGAATTAGCAAACCCACAAGCTTTGCTGGGAAAACACACAGCTGCATATTTGTTGCAGATCTGCTGTGTATACGCACCAAATACGTGGCAAAATGCGTATCGTGCGAACAGGTCCCAACGAAAACTGTATACAAATTCGGTATAATTCCATCACGGTTTCATCTGGTTTAGGCCATGTGCACACATTCAGTATTTGGTGAGTTTTTTACCTCAGGATTTGTAGACAAAACCAGGAGTGGAGCAATCAGAGGAAAAGTCTAGTAGAAACACCTGCACCTCTTCTGTATTTAATCATCCACTCCTGGTTTTGGCTACAAATCCTGAGGTAAAAATCTCATCAAATACTGAACGTGTGCACGTGGCCTTAAGGGCAAAAACCATGTCTGATCGGATGCAGTTTTCGCCTGATCTCACCGGATACAAAAAACTCGCCTATGTGAAGACGCCCTCACATGTTGCATATTTACTAGTGATGGGCAAACCCGAACAACTATCTTCCTATTAGTTTTTAGGATCATATTTTAAAAAAATTAAACAACTTTACTATTTAGA
>JARQOC010000003.1:525636919-525652850 GCA_033576535.1 Allobates femoralis | reverse complement strand
AACACAGAGAAAAAATGTTTTATTAGAAACAAAACAAAACACATTAGGGACTCGATCTTTATTCAAGAAAAACCTCCCCCCTCCGACGTAGTCCAAAGGAGTCTTCTTTTTTAGCACAGCTACATCTCATAAGCTTGATCTTTCTGCCGAGATGGTGCTTCTCAACCTCCTCCCTATATCCATCTCAAAATTTAAAAAAGGCCTATTGCATCATTTTTTAACCGCTGTCCGACGGTTGATTCCCAGGTGGTGGAAGCGGACCAGACGACCGTCTCGTGCAGAACTGGTATCTGAACTTACTGATGTTTGTAGGATGGAGGAGCTTGCTTCGCAGTTGTTATATGGGATCGATGGTGGGTCAAGACATTGTGATCTATGGGCTCCCTGGATCATGTATCATGAGACACGAGACCTTGAATGCTGGTTATCCGATGTAGAGTGAATGACTACCTCTTTATCTCCTAATTTATCGATCTGACCTTTAATAATACAGCCCTGGATACCATTTCAGTTGTTATTGGATAGTTTCATGCCAGATGTTCATTTTAATGAATATGCGGCAATGATGTTACACTCAGACACCTCCTCCCCCCTGTCTCCACTTCTTTTTATCTTTTACATTTTTTTTCTCTCCTTCCTTTTCTTCTCTCATTTCTTTTATTACTCTTTGAAACCATATAGTTGGAGATTCGGATAGCTAGAGGTCTCTCCTTGTTGTGCCTTTGACTTATGTCTTGGTTTTTTTTTTTTTTTCTATCATGTCATTTCACGAGGGATATCTGAATAGAACTATGTCTAGGTTTGATTCTGATTGTCTTTACTATCTGTGATGGATGATGTTGTGATCATATGCTCCCTCGACCAGGTTGTATTTGTCCTTTTATATACCTTCAGTAAAATCTGATTTAACAAAATATTCAGAGTCCTGACATATATATCCATAATGCACTATAATGAAAATTTTAACTCTGGCAAATAGATGGCACTTTACCCGAGCTGTGTTTGGCTGCTTTTGTGGCCTTTTGAAAGTGTTTTCTAGGCCCTTCATTTTGCCTCTGATTGTTTTAAATGGGATTTGGATGTTTGGCGAACTGGTCATCGAACTTGTTCGTCGAACATTGCAAACCGAACTGAATTGAAACTTCCAAAGATTCGCTCATCTCTAGACTTCATTAATATTTAATTATAGTCTCTATTTATGGTTAAATAAGTGACTGGGCGTTAATATAAGATTAAATTTAAGATACATAGCATTACTAATCAAGGTTGTACATAGAAATCATGGGGCTCTACAGAAAAAGTTCTAATTTGGTACCATAAAATATTTGGCTGGGTTACAGAAGACCAGATTTCACAATTTTGCAGCTGCTTAAAACTATCTCATTGCACATATAAATTGTGATGCCAAAAAAACTGCACTGTATGATGCCCCACAGTGAATTCCTCTAAAGTACCCTCCACTGGCACTGTATGATGACCCTACTGTACCACTCCTGAAGTACTTCAGCAAGCTATGGTGTCTTCAAATCAGTATGATTCCCAACTGTGACCCCCACACAGTCCTCCATGAAATGTAATGGACATACAGTATAATGGCCCCCAAACCTCTTCAGCTTTCCAAACAGTACAATAGCCTCTGCACAGTATGATGGACCCGACACAAACCTTCACACTTCAAAATATTATAATGGACCCCACATAGCCCTTCAAATAGTATAATGACCTCCATATAGCCTTCCAAATATTATATTTGCCCACACATAAATTTCCAAATATTATCATGCCCTAAACATAGCCTTCCATATAGTAAAATGGGCCCCACATAGCCTCCATATAGTATAAATAATGCACACTCAATAGCCCTCCATATAGTATAATGCACATTCCATAGTCCTCCATATAGTATAATGCACAACCTCATAGTCCTACATATAATATCATGCACACCCGATAGTTCACCTTATAGTGCAATGCACACCCCATAGGCCTCCATATAGTATAATGCACTCCCAATATTCCTCCATATAGTATTATAGCCACCTGATTTAAAAAAAAACAAAAAACCTCTCTTCAGGCACAGGGGACAGGAAGGACAGGATGCTGCCTGCAGTCTTGTCTGGGTCTCCCTCTTTCACATCATAGTTGACTCTCTATGACTGTCCTGGAACCTACACAAGTGAAGCAAAGTAACTTAGAAAGTATTTAAGTATATAAGAACTTAGAAAGTATTTGGACCCCTTTAAATGTTTCACTCTTTGTTTCATTGCAGCCATTTGGTAAATTCAAAAAAGTTCATTTTTTTCATATCAATGTATACCCTGCACCCCTTCTTGACTGAAAAAACCCCCAGAAATGTAGAATTTTTTGCAAATTTAATAAAAAAGAAAAACTGAAATATCACATGTTCATAAGTATTCAGACCCTCTGTTCAGACACTCATATTTAAGTCACATGCTATCCATTTCCTTGTGATCCTCCTTGAGATGGTTCTACTCCTTCATTGGAGTTCAGCCATGTTTAATTAAACTGATAGGACTTGATTTGGAAAGTCACACACCTGTCTATATAAAACCTCACTGTTCAGAATGCATGTCAGACCAAATGAGAATCATGAGGTCAAAGGAACTGCCCAAGCAGCTCAGAGACAGAATTGTGGCAATTCACAGATCTGGCTAAGGTTATAAAAGAATTTCTGCAGTACTCAAGGTTCCTAAGAGCACAGTGGCCTCCATAATCCTTAAATGGAAGAAGTTTGGGACTGCCAGAAGTCTTCCTAGACCTGGCCGTACAGCCAAACTGAGCAATTGTGTGAGAAGAGCCTTGGTGAGAGGGGTAAAGAACCCCAAGATCACTGTGGCTGAGCTCCAGAGATGCAGTAGGGAGATGGGAGAAAGTTCCACAAAGCCAACTATCACTGCAGCCCTCCACCAGTCGGGCCTTTGTAGCAGAGAGGCCTGACAGAAGCTTCTCCTCAGTGCAAATGTAAGCCCGCATAGAGTTTTAAAAAAAAAACACATGATGGACTCCCAGATGATGAGAAATAAGATTCTCTGGTCTGATGAGACATAGATAGAACTTTTGGTGATAATTCTAAGGCGGCCGTCACACGCACAGATATCTTTAGCGATATTGTAAGCGATCACGTGCACGCGCAATCGCTTACAATATCGCTCACATCGCTGGTGAGATGTCACACAGACAGACTCACCAGCGATGCGGAGCCGCGATCTCGCTCGTTACTATGGTACACATCGGGTTACTAGGGCCGCGCGTCGCTTAGTTACCCGACGTGTACCATAGTTACCATCTCCCAGCATAGGCTCTGCGCTGGGAGATCGTTCATCGTGGTGTTATACACCACGATGAAGGAGATCGTGAAATCGTTCATCGCTAGATCTGAGAACCGGACCTCAGATCAGCGATGTCACGATCAAGCGATTTAACATCGTAAATCGCTTGATTACATGCATCGATTTTAAGCCCGATATCGCTTAAGCGATCAAAAAGGAGATCGCTTAAACGATATCGGGCAAGATATCTGTGCGTGTGACGGCCGCCTTTGCGGTATGTGAGAAAACCAGGCACTGCTCATCACCTGCCCAATTCAGTCAAAACAATGAAACATGGTGGTGGTAGCAGCATCATGCTATGGGGGTCTTTTTCAGCTGCAGGGACAGGACGGCTGGTTTTAATTGAAGGAAACATGAATGCGGCCAAGTACAGAGACATCCTGGATGAAAACCTCTTCCAGGGTGCTCTGAACCTCTGACTTGGCCAAAGGTTCACCTTCCAACAAGATAATGATCCTAAGCACACAGCTAAAATAACAAAGGAGTGACTTCAGAACAACTCTGTGACTATTCTTGACTGACCCAGCCAGAGTCCTGACCTAAACCCAATCTATTATATAATTGCCGTAGCTGACTTCCGTCGGAGCGGCGCGACTTCCAGTGGCTTTGTTAGCGAGTCCTGGGTGCTTCACCCGGACTCTGTCCGTGGCCGCTACGCGGCCACGGCGACTCGCGAAGCAATGCCCGCAAAGCGGGCATTGCGAGTCGTTGCAGACTTGCGAAGCAATGCCCGCGAAGCGGGCATTGCGAGTCGCTAACAAAGCCACAGCCACCAGGGACTCGCATAGCGCTGTCGTGTACACCGCTATGGTATACTACAGTCCCATGCCCATACGCCTGTCCGCCCCTAACCACCAATGACTCGGACAGGGGTATGGCCATGGGACTGTAGTATACCATAGCGCTGTACACTACAGCCCCATGCTCTTAGCCACCCCCTCAGTGCGCCGCCCCTACACCTAAGCCCCTACCCCCTGCCGCACCTAAGCCACTGCCTCGACGCACCTAAGCCCCTACCCCGAAGCAGCACCTAAGCAGCCCCTACCCCGAAGCCGCACCTAAGCCCCTACCCCCGCATACCCCCTAACCCGCACCTAAGCCCCTACCCCCTGCCGCACCTAAGCACTGCCTGCACATAAGCCGCTACCCCCTTCCGCACCTAAGCCACTGCCTCGCCGCACCTAAGCCCCTACCCCCGAAGCCGCACCTAAGCCCCTACCCCCTGCCGCACCTAAGCCACTACCCCGCCGCACCTACCTAAGCCCCTACCCCCTGCCGCACCTAAGCCACTGCCTCGCCGCACCTAAGCCCCCACCCCCGAAGCCGCACCTAAGCCCCTACCCTCTGCCGCACCTAAGCCACTACCCCGCCGCACCTAAGCCCCTACCCCCGAAGCCGCACCTAAGCCCCTACCCCCTGCCGCACCTAAGCCCCTACCCCCTGCCGCACCTAACCCACTACCCCGCCGAAGCCGCACCTAACCAGCCCCTACCCCCGAAGCCGCACCTAACCCACTACCCCGCCGCACCTACCTAAGCCCCTACCCCCTGCCGCACCTAAGCCACTGCCTCGCCGCACCTAAGCCCCTACCCCCGAAGCCGCACCTAAGCCCCTACCCTCTGCCGCACCTAAGCCACTACCCCGCCGCACCTAAGCCCCTACCCCCGAAGCCGCACCTAAGCCCCTACCCCCTGCCGCACCTAAGCCACTACCCCGCCGCACCTAAGCCCCTACCCCCTAAGCCACTGCCTAAGCCCCTACCCCCTGCCGCACCTACGCCCCTACCCCCTAAGCCACTGCCCCGCCGCACCTAACCCCCTACCCCCTAAGCCCCGCCGCATACCCCCTAAGCCGCACCTAAGCCCCTACCCCCTGCCGCACCTAAGCCACTACCCCGCCGCACCTAAGCCCCTACCCCTAAGCTCCGCCGCATACCCCCTAAGCCGCACCTAAGCCCCTACCCCCGAAGCCGCACCTAAGCCCCTACCCCGCCGCACCTAAGCCCCTACCCTCTAACCCACTGCCCCGCCGCACCTAAGCCCCTACCCCCTGCCGCACCTAAGCCACTACGCCGCCGCACCTAAGCCCCTACCCTCTAACCCACTGCCCCGCCGCACCTAAGCCCCTACCCCCTGCCGCACCTAAGCCCCTACCCCCTAAGCCCGCCGCACCTAAGCCACTAACCCCTAAGCCCCGCCGCACCTAAGCCCCTACCCCCTAAGCCCCGCCGCACCTAAGCCACTAACCCGTAAGCCCCGCCGCACCTAAGCCCCTACCCCTAAGCCCCGCCGCATACCCCCTAAGCCGCACCTAAGCCCCTACCCCCTGCCGCACCTAAGCCACTACCCCGCTGCACCTAAGCCCCTACCCCCGAAGCCGCACCTAAGCCCCTACCCCCTGCCGCACCTAAGCCCCTACCCCTAACCCCCTGCCGCACCTAAGCCACTACCCCCGCCGCACCTAAGCCCCTACCCCCTAAGCCCCGCCGCACCTAAGCCCCTACCCCATAAGCCCTGCCGCACCTAAGCCCCTACCCCCTAAGACCCGCCGCACCTAAGCCCCTACCCTCTAAGCCCCGCCGCACCTAACCCCCTACCCCCCCTACCCCCTAAGCCCCGCCGCACCTAAGCCCCTACCCTATAAGCCCCGCCGCATCTAAGCTCCTACCCTATAAGCCCCGCCGCATCTAAGCCCCTAACCCCTAAGTCTAAGTCCGCCGCACCTAAGCCCCTACCCCCTAAGTCCGTTGCACCTAAGCCCCTACACCCTAAGCACCGCCGCCCCTAAGCCACGACCCTCTAAGCCCCGCCGCACCTAAGCCCCTACCCTCTAAGCCCCGCCGCATCTAAGCCCCTATCCCTAAGCCCCGCCGCACCTAAGCCCCTACCCCATAAGCCCTGCCGCACCTAAGCCCCTACCCCCTAAGACCCGCCGCACCTAAGCCCCTACCCTCTAAGCCCCGCTGCACCTAACCCCCTACCCCCCCTACCCCCTAAGCCCCGCCGCCACTAAGCCCCTACCCTATAAGCCCCGCCGCATCTAAGCTCCTACCCTATAAGCCCCGCTGCATCTAAGCCCCTAACCCCTAAGTCTAAGTCCGCCGCACCTAAGCCCCTACCCCCTAAGTCCGTTGCACCTAAGCCCCTACACCCTAAGCACCGCCGCACCTAAGCCACGACCCTCTAAGCCCCGCCGCACCTAAGCCCCTACCCTCTAAGCCCCGCCGCATCTAAGCCCCTACCCCCTAAGTCTAAGTCCGCCGCACCTAAGGCCCGCCGCACTTAAGTCCCTATCCCCTAAGCCCCGCCGCCTCCTAAGCTCCCGCCGCTTTCCCCCGCCGCTGTCGCTAACACCTAAGGCCCTACACCCGAAGCCCCCGCCGTCCCCTAACCTAACGCCCCGTCGATCACTTACATGCCTTCTTAGTCATCTGATCGTCCGTCCGATCCACAAGTCCTCCGTCCGGCCAGGCGTCCTCTTCCTCCGGCCCCGCCGGTCTTCTCTCTTCTTTCCGCCATCTCCGGCTCTTCGTCCGGCCCCCGGGGTCTTCTGTCTTCTTTCCGCCAACTTCCAGCTCCGACGTCCTCTTCACTTCTCATTAAGATAGAATGGACGAAAAATCCGCCATTCTATCTCTATGAGATGTGAGGCGCTCTTCTGATTGGTCGCTGTCTACTGCCCTCAGCCAATCAGAAGAGCACCTCATTTCCCATTGACATACATTAGCGGTGTGTCGGCGATTTTATGGCCGCCCACCTGGTTCTATTTGTCGGCCCTAAAATCGCGGACACACCGCTAATGCATGTCTATGGGCAGTCAGCCCGATTTCTGATTGGTCGCTCTCTGCTGACGCCGACCAATCAGAATTCGACCTCACTGCCCATAGACATACATTAGCGGTGTGTCCGCGATTTTGGGGCCGACAAATAGAACCAGGAGCCCGGCCGTTAATTCACCGACACACCGCTAATGTATGTCAACAAATAAATTTAATAATAAAAAAAATAATTAAAAAATAATTAAAAAATAATAAAAAAATAAAATATAAAATAATAAATAATTAAATAAAAAATAATAAAAAAAAAATTAAATAAATGCTAATATGAGCCCTTTCAGCGGACCTGAAGGAGAACTGTGTCTCAGCCTCAGGCTCACTTAAAATAACTAATAAATTTAATAATAAAAAAAATAATTAAATAATAATTAAACAATAATAAAAAAAGAAATAAAAAATAATAAATAATTAAATAAAAAATAATTTAAAAAAAATTAAATAAATGCTAATAATATGAGCCCTTTCAGCGGACCTGAAGGAGAACTGTGTCTCAGCCTCAGGCTCACTTAAAATAACTAATAAATTTAATAATAAAAAAAATAATTAAATAATAATTAAACAATAATAAAAAAAGAAATAAAAAATAATAAATAATTAAATAAAAAATAATTTAAAAAAAATTAAATAAATGCTAATAATATGAGCCCTTTCAGCGGACCTGAAGGAGAACTGTGTCTCAGGGTCAGGCTCACTTAAAATATCAAATAATTAATTAATTTAATAATAAAAAAATTAATAAAAAAATATTTAAAAAATAATAAAAAAATAACTAAAAAATAATAAAAAAATAATTAAAAAATAATAATAAAAAATAAAATAATATGCTAAGAATATGAGCCCTTTGAGCGGACCTGAAGGAGAACTGTGTCTCAGGCTTACTTAAAATAACAAATAATAAATTAATTTAATAATAAAAAAATATTTAAAAAATAATAAAAAAATAAATAAAAAATATTTAAAAAATAAATAAAAAATTATAATAAAAAATAATATAATATGCTAATAATATGAGCCCTTTCAGCGGACCTGAAGGAGAACTGTGTCTCAGGCTCAGGCTCACTTAAAATAACAAATAATAAATTAATTTAATAATAAAAAAAATAATTAAAAAATAATAAAAAAATAATAAAAAATTATACATAATAACATAAAAAATAAGAATAAAAAAAAAAATGCTAATAATAATAATATTACTGCTAATAATAATGATATTAATGCTAATAATTATGCTATTAATGCTAATATTTATGTTATTAATGCTAATAATGATGCTATTAATGCTAATAATTATGGTATTAATGGTAATAATAATGCTATTAATGCAAATAATATTGCTATTAATTCTATTATTAATGCTATTAATGCTAATAATTATGCTATTAATGCTAATAATTATGCTATTAATGGTAATAATAATGCTAATAATGCAAATAATATTGCTATTAATTGTATTATTAATGCTATTAATGCTAATAATAATGCTATTAATGCTAATAATTATCCTATTAATGGTAATATTAATGCTATTAATGCAAATTATATTGCTATTAATGCTATTATTAATGCTATTAATGCTAATAATTATGCTATTAATGCTAATAATTATGCTATTAATGGTAATAATAATGCTATTAATGCAAATAATATTGCTATTAATGCTATTATTAATGCTATTAATGCTAATAATTATGCTATTAATGCTAATATTTATGCTATTAATGCTAATAATTATGGTATTAATGATAATAATAATGCTATTAATGCAAATAATATTGCTATTAATTCTATTATTAATGCTATTAATGCTAATAATTATGCTATTAATGCTAATAATTATGCTATTAATGGTAATAATAATGCTATTAATGCAAATAATATTGCTATTAATTCTATTATTAATGCTATTAATGCTAATAATAATGCTATTAATGCTAATAATTATGCTATTAATGGTAATATTAATGCTATTAATGCAAATAATATTGCTATTAATGCTATTATTAATGCTATTAATGCTAATAATTATGCTATTAATGCTAATAATTATGCTATTAATGGTAATAATAATGCTATTAATGCAAATAATATTGCTATTAATGCTATTATTAATGCTATTAATGCTAATAATTATGCTATTAATGCTAATATTTATGCTATTAATGCTAATAATTATGCTATTAATGGTAATAATAATGCTATTAATGCAAATAATATTGCTATTAATGCTATTATTAATGCTATTAATGCTAATAATTATGCTATTAATGCTAATAATTATGCTATTAATGGTAATAATAATGCTATTAATGCAAATAATGTTGCTATTAATGCTATTATTAATGCTATTAATGCTAATAATTATGCTATTAATGCTAATAATTATGCTATTAATGGTAATAATAATGCTATTAATGCAAATAATATTGCTATTAATGCTATTATTAATGCTATTAATGCTAATAATTATGCTATTAATGCTAATAATTATGCTATTAATGGTAATATTAATGCTATTAATGCAAATAATATTGCTATTAATGCTATTATTAATGCTATCAATGCTAATAATTATGCTATTAATGCTAATAATTATGTTATTAATGGTAATAATAATGGTATTAATGCAACTAATATTGCTATTAATGCTATTATTAATTCTATTAATGCTAATAATTATGCTATTAATGCTAATAATTATGCTATTAATGGTAATAATAATGCTATTAATGCAAATAATATTGCTATTAATGCTATTATTAATGCTATTAATGCTAATAATTATGCTATTAATGCTAATATTAATGCTAATTATGCTAATAATAATCATATTAACGCTATTAATAATGCTATTAAGGCTAATAATCATGCTATTTATGCTATTCAAAATGCTATTAATGCTAATAATATTGCTATTAATGCTCTTTATGCTAATAGTAATGCTATTAATGCAATTATGTATGCTATTAATTCTATTATTTATGCTATTAATGCTATTAATAATGCTATTAATGCTATTAATAATGTTATTCATGCTATTAATAATACTATTAATGCTATTATTAATGCTATTAATTGTATTATTAATGCTATTAATGCTATTAATAATGCTATTAATGCTAATAATAATGCTATTACTGCTAATAATAATGCTATTAATGCTAATAATTATGCTATTAATGCTACTATTAATGCTAATAATGCTAATAATAATCAAATTAACGCTATTAATAATGCTATTAAGGCTAATAATCATGCTATTTATGCTATTCAAAATGCTATTAATGCTAATAATATTGCTATTAATGCTCTTTATGCTAATAGTAATGCTATCAATGCGATTAGTTATGCTATTAATTCTATTGTTTATGCTATTAATGCTATTAATAATGCTATTAATGCTATTAATGCTATTAATAATGTTATTCATGCTATTAACAATACTATTAATGCTATTAATGCTAATATTAATGCTATTAATTGTATTATTAATGCTATTAATGCTAATAATAATGCTATTAATGCTAATAATTATGCTATTAATGCTAATATTAATGCTAATAATGCTAATAATAATCATATTAACGCTATTAATAATGCTATTAAGGCTAATAATCATGCTATTTATGCTATTCAAAATTCTATTAATGCTAATAATATTGCTATTAATGCGCTTTATGCTAATACTCATGCTATTAATGCGATTATTTATGCTATTAATTCTATTATTTAGGCTATTAATGCTATTAATAATGCTATTAATGTTATTAATAATGCTATTAATGCTATTCATGCTAATATTAATGCTATTAATTCTAATAATCATGCTATTAATCCTATTAATAATGCTATTAATAATTTTATTAATGCTAATAATGCTATTACTCCTCATAACAATGCTATTAACGCTATTATTAATGCTATTTATGGTAATAATGCTATTAATACTAATAACAATACTATTAATAGTACTATTATTGCTGTTAATAATGCTATTAATGCTAATAATAATGCTGTTAATGCTAATAATTATGCTATTAATGGTAATAATAATGCTATTAATGCAAATAATATTGCCACGTTCTAGAATCCCGATGCATTTGCATCGGGCTCACAGCTAGTTAATAATAATAATAATCTTTATTTATATAGTGCCAACATATTATGCAGCGCTTTACAAATCAGATTCATATACAAACAGTCATAAGAATCAGTTTTGGAAGACACAGTAATTGATAAGCAATTGAGCATCTCTGAAGAGACCTTAAAATGGCTGTCCACCAACATTCACCATCCAACCTGATGGAACTGGAGAGGATCTGCCAGAAAGAATGGCAGAGGATCCCCAAATCCAGGTGTGAAAAACATGTTGCATCATTCTCAAAAAGACTCATGGCTGTACTAGCTCAAAAGGGGGCTTCTACTCAATACTGAGCAAAGGGTCTGAATACTTATGACCATGTGATATTTCAGTTTTTTCTTTTTTAATAAATTTGCAAACATTTCTACATTTCTGTTTTTTTTCAGTCAAGATGGGGTGCAGAGAGGTCCCCACTGGTACAGAGCTTGGAGGCGGGAGATCTGGGACAGTTTGGAGGGAGGTTTCCCACCATGTGCTTGGTACAGAGGGTGTGGTCTTGAGTGAAGAAACTGAGGGGCATAAGTGGCTTCACGGAATATACTCCTGTGTGGATGTATAGAAACTTAGGTGAACTCTGTAAGTTGGGAGGTCAGAGAGCATGGACACGTGGTGGTCTTGAGTATCTATGGCAGCTTGAAGAGAAGGGAAGGTTGAAGTCCTTTGAGTCATTAAAGCAAGACTTTGGGATCCCGGACACAGATGGGTTCTTTTATCACAGGGTGGCACATGCCTATAACAGACAAAGGAGACTGAGTAATCTCAAGATTCACAAGGACATAGTGTTGGACTATATTCGTATGAATGGTGACACTAAAGAAGTGATTTCGACTATATATGGCGATCTGTTGCATACATTCTTGCTGCGGCATCCTATACGGGCTCGGGATAAGTGGGAAGAAGAAATAGGGGAAATAAATGATGAGGTGTGGGACACTATACTGGAATATGGTCCGAAGTTGTCTTTGAGTGAGTCGGGTAGGATGTCGCAGCTCTATTTGGTGCACAGAGTTTATAGATCGCCTGAGTTGTTACACAGGATTGGGGTTAGGAGTACATCAGAATGTCCGCGATGCATGCATGAGGGTGCGGGAGTGCTACATATGATGTTGGAATGTCCGAGACTGCAAGCTTTTTGGATGGTTGTGATAAATTTGATTGAGGGAAGGTATGGATGCGTGATTCCGAGAATACCAATTGTGTGTGTGTTAGGTTATGTGGAAGAAATAAATGTGACGAGTGTGCAGAAGATTGCGGTGGCAAGATTGTTATTCATGGCGAGGAAGTTGATTGCGAGGGCGTGGATCAGGGCCGAGCCTCCTTCCAGGATGGAATACTTACGACAAGTGGCGTATATCATACGAACAGAGGAGAATATATATAAGAAAAGGAATGCCTTTACAATGTTTGAAAAATTGTGGGATCCATAGTTGCGGGTGGAGGATAATGTGTCAGGAGGTGTATGAGCGACGACTGTGACAAATGTTTTCTTTTATACTGCGGGACCTGTGGCTAAAGAAGAAGATGGAGGATGTATATACGAGGATTCTAGATATAAGTGCTATTGTTTGTATAGAAATGCATACAGGGAATCTGTTCATGAGTATGGAGGGTGGGGGTGGGTTCCATAGTTGGGTTTATATCATATAAAAGGTAAAATAATGTGATATTATCTTTCTGATGTGTGTTGCAATATTATGCTGAGTTTAATAAAAAAAACATCTGAACAAAAAAAGATGGGGTGCAGAGTGTGCATTAACAAGAAAAAAAGAACTTTTTGAATTTTCCAAATAGCTGCAATGAAACAAAGAGTGAAAAATTGAAAGGGGTCTGAATACTTTCCGTACCCACTGTACATCTCTTATGTTTGTAAAACAACAAAATGTGTGATGCCGAGTCGGTGTGGGGAGGGTGTTGCAGTGCTGGCAGTCTTTGACTTGCGTAGACTACCATTATAGCAGTATGCCACTGTGCAACGATGAGTGTCCATTTCTGTTTCCAGCATCAGTGCTTGACATCACTTTGATAGTACTTCATTCAATTGTTAAAGGGTATATCTGGGATTTTGCATACAAAAAATGTGCCAAGTTAGTTGCTACCTACGTGCCTGTTGTGCCCAGCGCTGTTCTTTGCTGACAAGGAAGGGTCTAATACCCCTTCTGCTGGCCATTCCACAGATTTCACTGACATGGCATCAACAAAGCAGCAGCTTCTCTGCTCTGTTGATGGGCATCACAGACGATGTCATGTTTATTGACAGCCGACTCCCCCAGTTTAGTAGCAGGGAGCAGGCTGTCAATCAGCATGACTCGGCTGTTCCACCCGGTCTACAGAGCATAAAAGAAAAAAGTCTCTGCTCTTTTGACAACGCCATTGTATCAACAGCAGGAGCAGTCTGTGTTGGCGGTGAATAGCGCTGAGCACAACCGGCAAGTAGGTAGCAATGACCTGCCTGTTGGTGCTTGGGCACTTTTTTTTTTTGTAAATCTTGTATATGCCCTTTAAGCTTAAAGGCTCTGCCATTGTAGATGGCATAACCTGCTCACAGAAGCTGAGCTCACAGATTGACTGCAGCACTATCATCGTGATTTCAGCACTGCAGACAATAACAAATATTGAGATCAGCAGCGGAAACTCAATTCTGAACCAGAGGACAATGAGAGATTTTTAGAATAAACTGCAACTGGGGACATGGGTTTTCTAAAACCAGAAAACCCTTTTAACTACAGTAGACTGATTCCAGTGGTAACTCAACATGCACTTCTTTTTTAGATCGAGTGACCAGATCAGAAAAAATAAGGACAAAATGTGTTCTTAACAAAACAAAAAGAGAATATCATTATCAAACACGATCCTCAGCCAGAAAGAATTCTCTAAGGATGAGTACCAGAAAACAGCGGTAAATATATGTAATTTTACGTGGTATAAACTCTGAAATGCATGTACATTATTTTTCTGATGATACATTGTACTTTATGTTAGTGGTTAATTTAGGTCGACATAGTTTGCATTTATTTATGAATATACGTTATATGAAATTTCACAAATCTTTTGAACAAATGGTAATATTCCAACTTTAACTTTCTATGATCTGAAGAGCTCTTGCACACAACTGATCTCTGATGAATGCTATCAGTGGTTTTCACAGATAAACCTCGTATTCTATAGGGATCTGCACACGTCTGATTTTTTTCCTTGATCTGAGCTGTCTGAGGAAAAAATCAAAGACATGTCTGATTTTGTTCTGAGTTATGAATCAAAAATCAGCAAAACCAGTCTATGGGCCATGAAAAACATCAGGCCACATTCTGATGACATTCGAGTGCAGTCTAATTTCAACGGACTGACAAGAATAGAGAATTTTTTTTTCTCTCCACCTCTGAGAAAAACTGATTTGTGATCTAAGGCTGCTTTCACACAGCGTTTTTGTGCTGTCCGAGGGGATCAGACTTTTTGCAGGTCCCCTCGGACAGCAACGGATCCAAACTGATGACTGCAATCGGATGCCAAATAGGTATCCGATTCCGATATTTAGCAGCATCAGTTTGGATCCTCTCCCTGCTCCTCCTGTCACCTCGTCCCCCTCCTCTCTCCCTCCTGTCACCTTTCTCCTCTGTCTCCCCTCTTTGTCCCCTCTGTGTCCCCTCTTTGTCCCCTTTTGTCCTCCTGTTGGCCCCCTCTTTGTCCCCTCTGTCTCCCCTCTTTGTCCCCTCTGTCTCCCCTCTTTGTCCCCTCTTTGTCCTCCTGTTGGCCCCCTCTTTGTCCCCTATGTCTCCCCTCTTTGTCCTCCTGTTGGACCCCTCTTGGACCCCTCTTTGTCCCCTCTTTGTTCCCCTCTTTAGACCCCCTCTTTGCCCCCCTCTTTGTCCTCCCTCTTTGCAGAGCTTAAAAAATAAAAAAAATCATTATTCTCACCTCTCCACGACACCCGCGCTGCTTCCAGCTTCTCTTCTGATCAACAGGACCTGGCGTGATGTCACAGTCACATGACCGGTTACCGCGGTAACCGGTCATGTGACTGCACTGTGACGTCAGGCCAGGTCCTAGAAGCACAGAGCGCAGGAGGCATCGCTGGATCGTGGAGAGGTGGGGATAATGATTTTTTTATTTTTAACCCTTTCATTTCACTGGATATCACTTCTGCAATGTATGAATATACATTGCAGAAGTGATATTAGATGGCACACAGCGATTTTAGTGTACTGAGCATGCTCAGTACACTAAGATCGGGTCCGAGGAGACATCAGCTGTTTCCTCGGACCCGTGCTCCATAGGCCCCATGTTATTTGGCGCGGATCAGGTCGAATCCAATTCGGTCCGATTTGACCCGCTGTGCCAAAAATCGCAGCAGGCTGCGATTTTGGGCACAGCAAAAAATCAGCCAGAATCGGATCCGACAAAAATCGGATGCCAATAAGGCCAAATCCGATGTGATCCGTGCCCATAGGATAACATGGGGCCAAAATCTGATCCATGGCTGTCCATTTTACAACGGACAGCCACGGATCACAGAAATTCGCTGTGTGAAAGCACCCTAACTCTGATCAGTATAATTGAACTGTATTTCTTTGACAAAAAAAAAATAGTCGTGTGATCCTACTCTAAGGCTGC
>JARQOC010000003.1:524802864-524908120 GCA_033576535.1 Allobates femoralis | reverse complement strand
AAGTCACTTAGACATAGCCTATCTGCCCCACCAGTCTCAAATGCATCACAAATAATGGTTGGTGGCCACTTATGCTGCTCCTATCTGTCCCCCATCTCCTCCAGTTGACTATACCATCATTGTAAATAAGCACCTGTACTTTGTGTCACCCCCACCTCATTGTTAGATTGTAAGCTCTTATGAGCAGGGCTGTCATTATTTTGCTTTAATTGTATTACCGTATATACTCGCGTATAAGCCGAGTTTTTCAGCCCAAAAATTGGGCTGAAAAGTACCCCCCTCGGCTTATACGCGAGTCAGTGCGGGGGCTGCTGTATACAGCGGTATAAAGCAGCCCCCGCATCCCCAGTAATGCAGCCCCCCCCCTCATGCTCCGGTCACCTGTAAAGCAAGTTATACTTATCAGTGCCGGCTGCCGTCCGCGCCCGCCGCTGCCGACATGCGATCCTCCATCTTCATGCATCTTCTTCCTGCTTCTGTGCGTGTCGCAGGCAATGACGTCATTACCAGCGACGCGCACAGGAAACAGGAAGAAGATGCATGAAGACGGAGGATCGGGATGTCGGCAGATGCGGGCGCGGACGGCAGCGGGCACTGATAAGTATAATTTGCTTTACAGGTGACCGGAGCATGAGGGGGGGGCCCTGCATTACTGGGGCTGCCTGTATACTACCACTGGGGCTGCTGTATATAGGGGCCCTGCATTACTGGGGCTGCAATACCACTGGGGCTGCTGTATATAGGGGCCCTGCATTACTGGGGCTACAATACCACTGGGGCTGCTGTATATAGGGGCTGCAATACCACTGGGGCTGCAATACCACTGGGGCTGCTGTATATAGGGGCCCTGCATTACTGGGGCTGCAATACCACTGGGGCTGCTGTATATAGGGGCTGCAATACCACTGGGGCTGCAATACCACTGGGGCTGCTGTATATAGGGGCCCTGCATTACTGGGGCTGCAATACCACTGGGGCTGCTGTATATAGGGGCTGCAATACCACTGGGGCTGCTGTATATAGGGGCCCTGCATTACTGGGGCTGCAATACCACTGGGGCTGCTGTATATAGGGGCTGCAATACCACTGGGGCTGCAATACCACTGGGGCTGCTGTATATAGGGGCCCTGCATTACTGGGGCTGCAATACCACTGGGGCTGCTGTATATAGGGGCTGCAATACCACTGGGGCTGCAATACCACTGGGGCTGCTGTATATAGGGGCCCTGCATTACTGGGGCTGCAATACCACTGGGGCTGCTGTATATAGGGGCTGCAATACCACTGGGGCTGCTGTATATAGGGGCCCTGCATTACTGGGGCTGCAATACCACTGGGGCTGCTGTATATAGGGGCTGCAATACCACTGGGGCTGCAATACCACTGGGGCTGCTGTATATAGGGGCCCTGCATTACTGGGGCTGCAATACCACTGGGGCTGCTGTATATAGGGGCTGCAATACCACTGGGGCTGCAATACCACTGGGGCTGCTGTATATAGGGGCCCTGCATTACTGGGGCTGCAATACCACTGGGGCTGCTGTATATAGGGGCTGCAATACCACTGGGGCTGCTGTATATACCACTGGGGCCTGCTGTATATCATACTGCTGGGGCCTGTATACCACTGCTGGGGGCTGTATACCTGTGCTGGGGTCCACCCTCGGCTTATACGCGAGTCAATAGATTTTCCCAGGTTTTGGGGGCAAAAGTAGGGGGGTCGGCTTATACACGGGTCGGCTTATACACGAGTATATACGGTATGCTTTGTATTGTATTTTGTATTGTATTGTATTGTTTTTGTATTGTATTGTATTGCATTTTCTGATAACCGTTTCTTATGATTGTTTGAATATGAACATCTGAATTGTGATGTGCTGTGGAATATTTTGGCGTTATATAAATAAAGATTATTATTATTATATATTAGATAGAAAGCTAGGAAATAGGTTGCTGGTCTTGGACTACCCCTTTAAACACAGCAGAATGTCTGAGCAAAAAAAAAACTGCAGGAAAAAATGCAGCATACATGTGAACATGGCGAAAATGTCTAAGCAAAGTGAATGTGATTTCTGCCCTTAGTGCATCTAAAGTTGTTGATATACTGTGCAGTTTTGGTACTTTTTTTCTATAGATAATATAAAAATAGCATAGGATAACTTCTCTTTTAGATTACTGGCCAAGGTAAAGTTCCCAGCTGTTGTCTACAGGCTACCAGCTGTCTGCTTTGCCCTTTCCAGCTATAAATAATATGGGGAACCCAATGTCATTTTTTTAATTTATTTTTATGGTTAATCTCATTTTTATTGAGTTTTGAAAAAAAAAAAACACATTAAAGACATACAATCATTCTTATCAAAGGATTTTGAGTCATAAGAAATATACAAACAAATTCACAAAATTAATAGTAACTTTAAGATAAGCTATAAATTTTACTTTTGCACCCATCCCTGATGGAATATTTACTACAATCAAGGTACTGTTCTAAACAAGTAAGTTTAGACCCCTTCTCTCCGGGGTTCGAGATGATCTGGTCCCAGTGGAACCTACGACCCCAACAAAAAGATTTTAATCTCTGGGCTCCTACTAGCAGGATTACCACGTAAGTGGGTTAATGTCCGTTGAATCCCGCTTCTGAGAGGCCCAGTCAGAGAAGTCCACTGACTGAGACACCAGAAAGGAAAGCCCAGGGTCTAAAGAGCTACTCCTAACTCAGGGCCTTCAATACTGGTCTATGTTCACCAGAGTTCTGGGGGTATAGATATAGAGAAAAAAAAAAATCCTAAACTGAATAAAGGGAGATAAATCTGGTGGGAAAAAAGGAAAGATAGAGAAGAAGTAAGAGAGAAGAGATATAAAAACCATTAGAAAAGGTTAAGAAAGACCACAACAAAAGGGATGATAAGGTATGGGAAAGAGGAAAGGTATAAGTCACACTGACTCCCCGTCTGCCAGAGGTAGTGCCACGATGTCCGTATCGGAAAAGATGCTCCTACATTCTGTAGACTCCTGAAAGAGAATCCATTCAAACCACGTCCCTAAGAATTTGTTTCGAGATCCCGATGCATCAGCTGCGAGCTCCTCCATTCGATAAATGTCCATCAATTCTCTGAACCACTCAAGTAGAGATGGGACCCGAGTTGATTTCCAGAACCTCGGGATCACCGCTCGAGCAGCCGAGACACAAAAGCGGAGAATATCCCTCTTTTGAAGTCCAATAGGACCTGGAAAGATGGACAACAGTGCCGATTCTGGACAGCATTCGGCTTGTTTACCTGTTATTCGGGTATATGCATTGAATACCTCAGACCAGAACCGCCGGATTTCCCCACAACTCCACCAAATGTGTAACATTGTACCTGTCTCCTCTCCACAGCGCCAGCAAGTGTCAGGGGTTCCAGGAAACATGTTCCGGAGTGTCGTCGGGCATAGGTACCATCTAGTGAGCAGCTTATAGCTTCTTTCTTATGCAGAACAAGCATTAGCTAATGTGTGGGTAAATATAAAGCATTTCTGCCAATTACCCTCTGAAATGTTAAACCCCAATTCCCTTTCCCAAGCACTCTGGAAGTAAAGGGTGCCCTGATCTCTCATGGACCCTAAGGCCTGGTAAAGAACTGATATTTTGCGCCTCGGGGGAGACTCCAATTGGAATAATTTTTCCAATACGTTGGGCGTCAATCTCACCCTACATGAGTGGTCAGCTGAGTATAGGTAGGCTCTGTATTGGAGAAATTCGAACCACTTAAGTGGTCTCGAAGGATCTTTGAGTTGTAGTTCTGCCAAAGAGGGCAAACCACCGTTGGATAGGGTCTGTCCTACTCGGGTGTCGTTCACACTCTGCCAACATAAAAATCTCTGCCTGTCAAATCCAGGAGAGAAAGATGGGTTACTAAAAAGGGGGGTCAGAGGACTAAGTCGATCGTCCAAGCGGAGTGCTTTCTTCACTAGGTGCCATACCCTCAATGTGGTCCTGGTCATATCTGTCAATGGTTCTAAGTCTGAAGAGTCTCTAGGGGAAATCCAGAGTAGGTATTTCAGTGGGATCCCCAAACCCTCTTGCTCCACCTCTACCCATTTCTTGGAGGACGCAGAATACTGCCAATCCAAAGCTCTAACTAGAGAGGAAGCCAAGAAGTACGTTCGTATGTTGGGTAATCCAACCCCTCCTCTGGTCTTGGGCAAGGAGAGAATATTCATTCGCAATCTGGGTCTCTTCACCCCCCAGATAAATCTGAGTATCATAGATTGCAATTTGGATATGAAACCTCTATCCAATTGAACAGGAACAGTCTGGAAAGTATATAAGAGTCGGGGCAAGACATCCATCTTGACTACGTTCATTCTCCCGAACCAGGACAACTTTAGTTGTCTATAGGAGGTAAATGCCGATTCCACGTTAGTCAAAAGGGGTTGATAGTTCAAATTGAATAGTTGTTTAAGGTCTTTTGGTATAAGGACTCCCAGGTACTTAATGGCTTCCGCCTTCCATTTGAATGAGAACTGTTTAGATCAGGGGTCTCAAACACGCGGCCCGAGGGCCGCATGCAGCCCCTGGGGCTTCCCTATGCGGCCCGCGGCACCTTGGACAACTTAATGATGTATTGCCCCAGTGCAGGGTGCCGCTGCAGTCCCCGCTGTGTGAGGACGTCTGTCCGCGGCACTAACAAGCTCTGCCACTCAGCAAGATCAATGAGAGGCCCGCAGCTGACGGTGGCTTATGGCGTCACCTGTGGGCCTCTGGATGGCAGATTGCATTGATCTTCCTGAGCAACAGAACTAGTCTGATCGGTGGCTGGTGGAAGTCATAGCACAGCGGAGGCCGGGAGTCAGCACAGCGGGGACCACGGCGGCCCCCTGCACTGGAGCGATGCATCATTAAAGTGAGAAAAGTGTGAGTGGGTGTGTGTGTGAGGGCGAGTGGGTGTGTGTGTGTGTGTATGTGAGTGAGGATGTGTGTATAAGAAAGTGTGTGTGAGGGTGTGTGTGAGTTTCAGTGTATGTATGAGAGTGTGTATGAGGATGTGTGAGTGTGTGGGTTTGTGTGTGAGGGTGTGAGTGTGAATAAGTGTGCATGTGAGTGTTAAAAAAAAAAAAGGTAAAACAGGATGGGGGGCATCACTATAGAAGTAGATCAGGATGGGGGACATACCTAGAAAAGGGGTTCAGAATCTGGGACATCACTACAAAAGGGAACCAGGATGGGGGACATCACTACAAAAGGGAACCAGGATGGGGGACATCACTACTAAGGGTGATCAGGATGGGGGATATCACTAGAAAAGGAGATCAGGATGAGGGAGAGCACTACTAAAGGGGATCAGGATGGGGAACATCACCACAAAAGGGAACCGGGAAGAGGGACATCACTACTAAAGGGGATCGGGATGGGGACATCACTAGAAAAAGGGATCAGGATGGGGGACATCAGTAGAAAAGGACATTACTACAGGGTGGGGACATTACTACAAGAAGGGGATCAGGATTTGTACTTTACTACATTGAGCTAAATATCCTGGTATTACTAAAAATATCACTTAGTCCTACAAGGAATGCGGCCCCCGTTATAAATGTTTTTCTATGTGCGGCCCACCAACTCAGCCGAGTTTGAGACCCCTGGTTTAGATAAATGAGAGACCAAGTCTCCAGGCAAAGAGATATTAAGTGCCTCAGTTTTGGAGCAATTCACTCTAAAGTTGCTCAATTGTCCGAACCGTTCAAACTCCTTTAAAACCGAAGGGATAGAGACCAGGGGCTGTGAGACGTATAGGAGGAGGTCATCTGCAAATAAGGCTAATTTGTGAAGACTCTGTCCCAGCGTGACCCCATGTACGCTTACATTGGACCTAAGTGCCATGGCCAGATGTTCCATGACGATAATGTACAACAGGGGCGACAAAGGGCATCCCTGCCTAGTACCGTTTGTTATCTTGAACGAAGAGGATAGGGCTCCTCCTATCTTCATCTTAGCAGAAGGGGAGGAGTACAAGGACAGGATTCCGTGCAAGAACCTAGGACCCAGACCAAGCTGTGCCAGCGCCTCCCTCATAAACCCCCAGTGGACTCTGTCAAAGGCCTTCTCAGCGTCCACAGAAATTAGGCCTAGTGGAATCGAGCTGTTTTTGGCCTTAGCTATTAGGAGCAGGGTTCTGATAGTATTGTCCCTAGCTTCCCGGCCTCTGACAAAACCCACCTGGTCAGCATTAATCACCGAAGGGAGGAGTGGAGCCAAACGGTCAGCTAATAGCTTGGATCCACATTTAGTAACGAAATCGGCCTATAGTTCGAAACCAAAGATGGATCTTTCCCTGGTTTGGGGAGCATGCTGATATGAGCCTCTAATGATTGGGGCACAAAATCCGATCCTTTAAGTATAGCGTTAAAGGTCGTCAGCAGCACTGGTGTCAGCTGGGACTTGAGCGCTTTGTAAAAATTGGGCAAAAACCCATCAGGGCCTGGGCATTTCCCAGAAGGAGTAGACTGAATAGCCTGGGATAATTCCTCCTCTGAGATATCTTCCTCTAACATCGCAACAGTTTCTTTAGCCAGAGATGGAATTGCCATCTGGTCAATATACCCCTTGATCTTATCTGACAACTCGGAGGATGAGAGATCGGAGAAGTGTCCCTTAATACGGTATTATAAAGATCACAATAGTATTTCCTAAATTCCTCCAAGATTTCATTCGGAATAAACGTTCGTATACCTTTATTGGTTGATATATAGGGTACAAATGGCGGATTCAAGCGAGGATGGAGCAATCGGGCCAGGGGACGCCCGCATTTGTCTACATTGGAGTAAAAGTAACTCCCGGACTTCTCGGTGTATCTGCGATATTTTTGGTCCAATAGATTTTTAAGTTCCGTCTTTTTAATTGTCAAGTCAGCTAATGTCATTTTCAATAAGGTCCGTTTGTGTAAAATTTCCAGAGTTTGTATCTGAGAGAGGAGGTCGTTTACCTTTTCTGCGTTATTTTTCTTCAGGCGGGCTCCATGCTTTATGAAAAACCCCCTTAGAACGCATTTTAAGGCTTCCCACTTAGTGGGTGGAGGTGTGGGGTCCTCCGCATGGTCCCGACCAAAGAGTTGGATAGTTTCTCTCATCTCTGTCATACACAACTCGTCTTTCATTAGGTGGTCATTTAGCCTCCATGTCCATGGTCGTCTACTTGTATCAGGGAGTGTTAGTGTCAAGAAGATGGGGGCATGATCTGAGTGGAAAATGTCTCCTATATTCGCCTTAGGATTCCACGAAAGCAAGCTATGACTTATGAAAAATAAATCAATTCTACTGTAAGAATTGTGTATTGGGGAAAAATACGTAAAGTCCCTCCCCTGGGGGTTTAAAATCCTCCAAATGTCAATGAGTCTCAGTGTGTGAAGGAACCCTTTCAGGGAAGCAAGTTTTTTGTTCGGGATAGATCTCTTACCTGATGATGAGTCAGCTGCCGGGTCGAGGGTGAAGTTGAGGTCCCCCCCGATGATGACTGATCCCTCTGCGAATTCCGTCAGGCGCGTTAAGTACAATCTGCACGTTTTTGTCTGAAATCTATTAGGTAGATACCAGTTAGCGATAGTTAGTAGGGATCCGGCAATTCTCATCTTAAGGAACACATAACGACCCTGGGGATCTACGCAGCCTCCAGCCGCCCCTGCAGCCTGCACAATTAGGGTGCCGCCGCCGTCTTGCCGGGTGACGCTGCGGTGGCCGCCATCTCGCTGGAAGCCGGCCACTGCTGCTGGTGCCGCCTCCTTCTCCAATGCAGCTCCCCCTGGCTCCTGCCGCTTGGTACTCAGGGCTCACACTGTCCAATGGACGGTGCGGCCCTGTATGCATGACATAAAGGTGCGTTCCCATCTGTATATAAAAAATTGCATAGATTCTCAGCCAGAAAAAGTAGGAGAGTGTTCTGTGATTTTTTCCTCACATAGCACCTGTATGTCATGTGTATGTTATACTAGTGTTCATTTTTTTTTCTCACAAAGCATCTGTATGTCATGCAAGTGCCAGGACAGCTTTTCTGAGCCTTCAAACCAGGACAGTCCCGCTGAATCCAAGACAGTTGGAAACTATGTTTTTGTAACCCATAGGCTACATTCATACACCCATGTGACACGTTCTGGTTATTTTTTTCTCCCACAGCATTTGGAGCCTTAGGCTTTGTGCCCATGCTCAAAAAGTGGTGCAGAATTTTCTACACCAAATCTACATCATTTTCCAAAATTGCACGCAAAAACATATTCATCTTTGCTGCATAATTGCTGCTTTTATAGTGCAGAAAATTCTGCATGGGTTCTGAAGGATCATGCTCATTATGATGCAGAGTTCACTAATCTTCCTATACCGGCTGAAGACTGCAAGCTAAGGAAATTGCGACGACGCCATGATCATGTGAACTGTGGCGGTGGTCACTCCTTCCTCAGCCAAAACCTGGAAGTAAGTGACTGACGTACGGCAGAAAAATGCCATACATAATGCCATAAAAATGCTGCAGATTGTCACATTGACCTTGCTGGCTGGCCAGTATAACATGTTCATTTGCTGCATATTATACAAATACGCTGTACAAATGCGCAGCAAATCTCTTCTCTAGTATTAGCTATTATTCCTAGCTAGTGTCATCAGCAAATGTAATCAGTTTACCCTCAATTCCTTCATCCAAATCATTGATAAAGATGCTGAACAACACAGGGCCCGAGACAGAGCCCTGTGGTACTGTCACGCACTTAGATTGCGCTGACTTTGCTGCATGCTGCTGTGTGTGCTTGTTTTTTATTCATGAGGAGATGTTGGCACGGGTGTGAAAGCCTTGTGCTCAGCTGCTGATGATGTGAGGCTTGAGTGTGACTCACCTGGAATCCCCTCCCCCTGGCCTTTAAATAGCCTTCCCTTTCCTCTGTCAGATGCCGCTGATAGTTATTTTACTCTTGGTCATTGTGCTGTGCAGATGCTTGCTGCTGCGCTGAAGTCTTTGCCTTGGGAGTAGGTGTGATTCTGGATCCGTGGGTGGAAGTAGGGGCCCTCAGCCTAGGGCTAATCAGGAGCTTAAGAAATAGGGTGGAGTCTCATATCTCCTCACCTTCAGAGGTACCTCCGAGAGCAGGGCGAGCTAGGGAACCCCAGAGTAAGGGTCAGTTTAGCTCCCCCTGAATCCCTTCGCCCATTACACCATCCAGTTACCTGATTCCCTCACCTCCTAAGTGTGATAGGTAACCCACCTAAGACATACCTTCAACTGGTTGAGCAGCCATTTATGACCACTCTTTGGGTCCGATTACTAAACCAGTTATTAAACCACCTAACAGTGGTCTTGACCATTCCATACTTGGTATTTTTTTCAATAATGATGGTATGAGATACTTTGTCTACTGCATTTCCCTGATCTACCCAGTCAGTATTTTTTTCATAAAAGGAAATTAAGTTAGGCTGCTTTCACATCAGCGGTTTTGCGCTGATCGCGGCAGTTGCGGTGAAAAAAAACGCAACTGCCGCGATTACCACATAACGGCTGCACTTGCGGCACACTTGCGGCAAGCCCCATACAATGTATATGTGGGCTTGCGGCAGGTGCAGCAAGTGCGGTATCGGCACTTGCGGCAGGTGCGGTCGCGAAAAAACCGCGGTCAGCCAAAAAAAAATGCTGTCAGCCGCGGTTTTTTTCGCGGCTGCACCTGCCGCAAGTGCCAAAACCGCACTTGCTGCACCTGCCGCATGTCCGCCTATACCTTGTATGGCGTTTACCGCAACCGTGCCGCAAGTGCAGCCGGTATGCGGTAATCGCGGCAGATGCGTTTTTTTCACCGCATCTGCCGCGATTTGAAAAAAACGCTGATGTGAAAGGGCCCTTAGTCAATTAAAAAACATTTCTTGAAGGACAATATGGAAAACAAACCACAAGACATTCGTGAAAATAGTAACTTCTATACAGGTTTGGATATTTGTGAACAGTTTTCCTTTCTTGCGCTTGAGGATCTGAAAAACAACAGCGGTATTTCCAGAGACACTGGTAAAATACATTATCTCAAAATAAAAATCCTAATTTTTAATCCCATCAATTCTCGTGTCAGTTGCATCAACAAATTCCAGAGATGATGATAAAGGAACTCAGAAAATTGAGTGGCTTTGTTACTGGATTAAGAATTTGCAAGAAGTCACAAGAAAGGCAAGGTTCCAAAGCAATGATCTCCTTTATTCACCAACGCGTTTCGGCACCTATCCTGGTGTAGCGACCGGTGGTAAGGCCGCGGGTGTGTGTGTATGATCTTTCTCAACAGAATCCCCATACTCAGGTTTAACCGATAATAACGTTTCTTTACTGTAAAACATATTTATCTCACAGTCAACCGAACTATATGCACACTTGTATATATTAGAGTCTCTGGATCTTCACTTCTTCCGGGTACGCAGCAAGAAAAGAAAACACAACAATGAAGGTATCTTTCCCTAACTTTCCCTAAAATCACGTACCAGTCTATCACAGAAGAAGATGTCGCTCCCACGTAGCAGGCCTGGGGATCTTCTCACTCTTCTTCTTTGGTCTCCTTCTGCAGGTAACAGTCTGTCTCTCCCAGTCTCAGGGCACACAGAGCAACAGCAGAAGGGAGATCACAGCAGCACAAATGGCTCCCTTATGTCGGTCACGGCCCCTGCACATGCACTCCGGGTGCTCGGCGGGCAAGGTTTTGCAGAGCGGCCAGAGTCACAGCACCAAAGTCCAGTGGCCCAGGATCAGTCACAGGGGCTTCTGCGGGGTGATTTCTCCGGCAAGGTGTTGCAAAGTAGCCCTCTTTCAACACACATCCACAGGCAGATGTTCTCTTGTTCAACTCTGTGTCTGTACTAATCTCCCGCCCTCTCTCCTCCTCAGCACATGGCTGTTGGGGGAGGGGAGCAGCAATCAAAGCTGTTTTTTTTCTCTCTGCAGTCATTTCAGCAATTGTCCACAAGGGGGCAGTGGCGGACTGTGCACAGCTCATTTCACTGTCAATTTCGATAATACAATCTGAATTGTACACCTCATTACATACCCCCCCACTTAAAGGTTGACAGTCCCTGTCAACAACCATCGGCTCCAAGGCAGTGATGGCCGTTGATATCATAGGGATTGCTCTCCGGCGGAGTAGGGACCTCTGTCGGGGGAAACCGTCATCCCCCCGTTCACCTTCGCTCCCTTGTTCAGGGCTCACAATATCTCCAATAAACTCAGTCACATTTTCTACCCGGGGAGAGTAGGATCGCCGGCGGTAGCGGCGCCGGTTGGGGGCAAATCTGCTTCCTTAAACGGGAACACCCCCAGGACCGGTGACGTCGGCGGCCTCTGTACCCCTCTCTCCCTTCACAACATCAAACTGTACCACCTCCCCATCACCAACGCTGCGGAGGCACTTACGAGGATTGTTACACTTTATGGCAGTCTGATGTACAAACACGTCATCCTTTGTGTCATTCCTGTTGATGAAGCCATACCCATCGCGGACATTAAACCACTTCACCGTCCCCTGGACCCGAGTGGCCAGCAATTGCTTATCGGTCTGGCTCTGTCTCTTCACACCCTTTTCCCTGATCTCCCCTGCCGAGCGAACCGCTTTGGCTGGGGCGTCTAGTTTAAAGGTGGCTGCTGTTGTGGGGCATGGCTTGCTGGTTCTGGTATATCGGACCACGGGTGGAGGATGCGGACAACGGTTTGCCCTATGGCGGGGGTCGCCGCATGTCCAGCACCTTCCCATAGGCCGACTGGGTTGCTGTCTCGCTTGCCTGTCCGCCTGTTGGTCTAGCCTGAGCTGTAGCTGCAGTATCTGTTTCTGCAACTCTGCTACTATCTGCTTCAATTCCTCCGTATCACTGTTCGGAGTGCTAGCACCGGATATGGACCTGCAGGCCGTAGTATAAGTCTGGTTATAAGCTACTACCGGGAGGAGATTCTGTTGATCACACATCCTGCCGACTACGCCAGATGTAGCGACCGGTGGTAAGGCCGCGGGTGTGTGTGTATGATCTTTCTCAACAGAATCCCCATACTCAGGTTTAACCGATAATAACGTTTCTTTACTGTAAAACATATTTATCTCACAGTCAACCGAACTATATGCACACTTGTATATATTAGAGTCTCTGGATCTTCACTTCTTCCGGGTACGCAGCAAGAAAAGAAAACACAACAATGAAGGTATCTTTCCCTAACTTTCCCTAAAATCACGTACCAGTCTATCACAGAAGAAGATGTCGCTCCCACGTAGCAGGCCTGGGGATCTTCTCACTCTTCTTCTTTGGTCTCCTTCTGCAGGTAACAGTCTGTCTCTCCCAGTCTCAGGGCACACAGAGCAACAGCAAAAGGGAGATCACAGCAGCACAAATGGCTCCCTTATGTCGGTCACGGCCCCTGCACATGCACTCCGGGTGCTCGGCGGGCAAGGTTTTGCAGAGCGGCCAGAGTCACAGCACCAAAGTCCAGTGGCCCAGGATCAGTCACAGGGGCTTCTGCGGGGTGATTTCTCCGGCAAGGTGTTGCAAAGTAGCCCTCTTTCAACACACATCCACAGGCAGATGTTCTCTTGTTCAACTCTGTGTCTGTACTAATCTCCCGCCCTCTCTCCTCCTCAGCACATGGCTGTTGGGGGAGGGGAGCAGCAATCAAAGCTGTTTTTTTTTCTCTCTGCAGTCATTTCAGCAATTGTCCACAAGGGGGCAGTGGCGGACTGTGCACAGCTCATTTCACTGTCAATTTCGATAATACAATCTGAATTGTACACCTCATTACACTGGCACCTTCATCAGGGTACTCAGACTATTGCGCCTCTTGTCTCCCCCCTTTTTGTATTTATAAGGTTTATCTTTAGGAATTTTTGCTAAAAAATGGTATGATTACTTGGTAGTTTCAAAACCTGTTCTAGCAACATTGTATGGCCTTCCCAAAGTCCACAAGGATATTATGCCGCCACCAATTAAACCAATCATAAGCGGCACAGGTTCCAGTAACAAACATCTTGAGGAATGGCTTGAATGTGTTTTGCAGCCATTTGTGCAACAAGTCCTTTGTTATATTAAGGACACTAAGGATATACGTAATCAATCACCCTAAAAAAATAGTCATCTGATTTTGCAGGGGTCTGCTGTGATATTACATCCTTGTACATAATGATTCCGTTACATATAGCATTGGATGCACTCAAATTTCATCTTGAGAAATACATTTCATATAGTGACACTTTTCAGGATTGTTTTATCTAAGTAACTTCAGTTTTGTTAAAACAATTCTTTTGAATTTAATGGCAATTATCATCTACAATGCCGGGGTATTTCAATAGAGCTCGTTTTTCCAAATCCCTAGCTAATTTTACTATGTCTTATTGTGAATTTTGTATTAATCTAATACCGTAATCCTTTTTTGTTCAACATAGTGTGGTACGGTAGATTTATCGATGAAGGGCAGCTCATCATTTGTTTCATATATCAATGACAATTCATTTAATTTGAAATTCACTTACTCACATAATTTGTCTTTTATTGTCTTTCTTGATTTAACCCTTATTGGTGTAGCTGGAGAAATCATATCCACTGAGATATACCGCAAGCTGTCAGCAGGTAATACAAACATTAATTTTTCCAGCAGTCACTTGAAACATGTGGCAAAAGTGGTACCAGCAGGTGAATTTCCATGTAGCATCCGTAATTGTACAGATGAATCTGTTGCAGCAAATGAGATCTATCTTCTGACAAATTCAAACAGTGAGGGTATCCACAGTGGGTGGACACTCAATAGAAGAAAAATATAGCAGCTTAAAAAAACGCAGTGAACTATTAACACACAATACAAAAAATAAAATACAGTTGACATTTTTAATAAACCAAAGCCAATATTATTGTTACAGTGCAGTTCGCAGGTTGCACAAATAAAATGTATTTTTAATAAATAATTACCTTTACTGTATAAAGATGACGCTTTGGTTTCTATTTTGCAGGATGGCTGCCAGATAGTGACAAAAAAAAGCTCCTTCACTTGGTAATATCTTACCTCTTATTTTTTTAATGATTGTCCGAGAGATGGTGGAACTTGACTTCCGCTCACTAGTTTCTTCGGGTGCGGTTTTTACAGTTACGGCATCTTCAGATATTCCCTGCATTGCCCAGATTTTCATATTGCAGCCTTGACAAAAAGTTATATTAAAACAGTACATTAATTGTTAATAAGAAAATCTAAGTTATGTCATAAATTGTTCTATGTGCAAAAAATGTACATTGTTTGTACAACTGGGACATTGAAAATGTGTTTTAATAAATGCTACAATGACATTGTAAATTAAAATTTCAGTAATAGAAAATGTATTCAGCTACTAAACAGTTTACTTTAGAACATCAGCATCAAACTAATTATTTACAAGTGTATGTCAGAGAAAAAATGTTTACCATTTGCAATAGAAGGAGATCCAAAAAGAAAACTATTGACAAGAGAAGCATTTTGGATTTTTGTATTACATTACACATATTCAAGAGGACCTAATTTTTGGAGAGAAGTAATGTATCATTATTAGACTCTTACATCCAAACGTGTTTTATAATTACAGTGGAACCTTGGATTACGAGCGTAATTTGTTCCAGAAATGTGTTATACCCCTGTATATCTTTGTATGTACTTCAACTTTCATCTAATTCCCCCTCCCCTTCGTTTGTTTTCTATCAAAATATCCCCAATAAAAACTATTTGAAACAGAAATATGTTTGTAATCCAAATCAGTCTTATATCACAGCAAATTTTCCTATAAGAAATAATGGAAACGCAGATGATTCTTTCCACAACCCAAAAATATTTCAAAATAAGGAAAGGGGAAATGGAATAAGCTCACCCCTCCTTCTGTTGAAATCTGGTTCAGGTGCACAGCGGCGTCCGGCCACCGCCTAAATCCGAGGAATCATGAATGAAGAAAGCCAGCACTTGATCCAATATGACAAATTTGCTTCTTTAAATGCTTCCTATTCTTTCCCCTTTTAGGAATTGTTAACTATTGTGGTTTGAGAAAATCAATTTTCAAAATTACCCATCTTTCTTGAACATTTCTGTTCTTAAGGGCTTCCCACCATTAGATTCCTCCTATCCTTTTGCTGAGTCACTTACAATCTGCCTTTCTGAAATTCAACCTTGAAGTCAGAGTATTCACAGATCTTCCTCATCTAGGTATCCAAAATTCTATGATTCTATGATTGCTGCCATCTAGGGTCCCAGCCACCCCTAACTCCTCAACCATTTCCTCCCTGTTTATAAGGATTAGATCCAAGGTAGCAGCTCTCCTTGTTTTCTCCTTTACCTTTTAGAACAGGGGTCTCAAACACACGGGCCGCATGCGGCCACTGGGGCTTCACTGTGCAGCCCACGGAACTGAGCCAGACACGCTGGCGGTATAGTGCAGGAGGGAGCTGCACTCCCCGCTGTGCTATATTTCCCAGCCGCGGCACTGCAAGGCTCTGCCCGCTCAGTAACATCAATGAAAACTGCCAGCCAATGAGAGGCCCGCAGTTGACGTCATACGTCGATGGCAGCTGTGGACCTCTCATTGGCCATTGGATTGCATTGATGTTACTGAGTGGGCAGAGCTTTGTCAGTGCAGCGGCCGGGAAATATAGCACAGCGGGGAGCGCTGCTCCCTCCTGCACTGTACCACTGGTTAAAGGTTAGAGAAGAGTGTGTGAGAGAGTGTGTGATAGTGTTTGTAAGTGTGTGTGTGTTTGTGTATGTGAGAGTGAGTGTGTGAGAATATGAGTAAGTGTGAGTGTGTGTAACAATGTATGTGAGAGTGTGTGTGTATGTGTGTGTGAGAGTGAGTGTGAGAGTGTATATGTGAGAATGTAAGTGTGCGTCTTGAGAGTGAGTGTGTGAAAGTGAGAGTGAGTGAAAGTGAGAGTGAGTGTGTGAAAGTGAGAGTGTGTGAAAGTGAGAGTGAGTGTGAGAGTATGAGTGTGTGAATGTGAGTATGTCAATGTAAGTATGAGTGTGTGTATATGAGAATGTGTGTATGTGAGAATGTGTGTATGTGAGAGTGTGTTTGTGTGTGTGTATGTGAGAATGTGTGTATGTGAGAGTGTGTTTGTGTATGTGTGTGTGTGTATGTGAGAATGTGTGTACATGAGTATGTTTGTGTATGTGAGAATGTGTATGTGAGAGTTTATGTGAAAATGTGTGTGTGAGAGTGTGTTTGTGTATGTCAGAATGTGTTTGTTTTTGTGCATGTGAGAGTGTGTTTGTGTATGTAAGAGTGTGTTTGTGTGTGTGTATGTGAGAATGTGTGTATGTGAGAGTGTGTTTGTGTGTGTGTGTGACAATGAATGTATGTGTGTTTGTGTGTGTGTGACAATGTGTGTATGTGAGACTGTGTTTGTGTGTGTGTGTGAGAATGTGAGTGTGTGTGTGAGAGAGAATGTGTGTGAGGCTACGTTCACACCTGTGAGCTTTTTGTGCACTTTTTACCCTGCGCTTTTCCGCAAAATCGCATCTGTGTCTACCGGCAAAGTGAATGGACTTTCACTTTTGCTGTGTAGACGCTGCGTAAATATATACGCAAATATATTCGCAATTTCAGTGCGTATAATGGCAAGCGCAGGAGGAGAAGCAGGATGTGATATCACACGGGGGGGGAGAAGAATCGTGAGTAGGGATGAGCAGTGTTCGATTCTAAATGTTCACCAATTTCAAATTTGAGCTGTTTTGGGCGATGTTTGAGTCATTTGACGAATGCAAATAATTTGTTTCAAATTCGGCAGTTCGAGATTATGTTCGATAACGCTTTGTTCACCAAAAGCGTAACTGGATTTTCACACTAATACTGTTATTCAATGTTGATATACAGTTTTAATGTATAATGGGCGGGGGGGGAGGGGTTGATCTGTGCTTAAGTAATGCCGATCTTCATTTTTTTTTTCCTTACCGCATTTACAGTGGGGCGGTGCAGTCTGTCAGCCTATCAACACACACAGCAAAGTGCATTTTTTGCACACAAGCAAGGGCATGTGTCATTGGCTGTGTATGCCACATGTCCTTGCCCTATAAGACCCTGCCATTTTCCCCCTCACCACCATTTCCTCACTGCTGCAGCTCTGTGTCAGATGGCACCGCTGCTGTGTGTGCTATACAGTGTTACAGTGTCAGTTAGTCAGCCAGATAGCGAGCAAATTTCAAGTTAGATAGAGGGATAGGTTTAGGGAGTAGGGACTAGTTTTAATATCAGCCGTTTTGAGGGTAGTTCATAGAAGTAGGGACAAGTTGTAATATCAGCCCTTTTGAGGGCTAGTTCAGAGGAGTAGGGATTGGTAATAATATCAGCCCTTTTGAGGGCTAGGTTAGAGCAGTTCCTAGCACTTTTTTGCCAGGCAGGTCTGTGCCAGTGAAATGCAAGTGTTTTTCACAGCATCTGGCCAAATCTAGCTCAGCTAATCTTTTTGGGCCAGTAGTGTAGCACTGCTGTGAAGCAAGCTACATCCAGTGGCGTAACTACCGGCATAGCAGCCGAAGCAGTCACTTTGGGGCCCGCGCCGCCCAGCGCTTGTGGGGGGCCCGGACCCAGCGCGCAGCCGCTGCTATGCCGGTAGCTGCGCCTGGCAGCGATATATACCTAACCTCTGTCTGGTGTGGCCGCCGCCGTCAGGTGTGGGGGTGGGGGCCCGGCCGGGGGCCGACGGGCCCCCCCTGGCGAGGTGGATGCCTATTCAAAGCGGCCGCAGGCGCCGCACAGAGAGATCAAGGGGCTGCCGCCGCTGTAGCCTGCTGCTGCTGTCTCCTGCCTGACGCGCTGTGTGGTTCTTTTGAGATCCCCGCCCCCTGGCCGCCCTGTGACCTCGCTCGGAGTCCTTCCTGTTCTCTCACTCTTCCTCCTAACTGTGACCGAGTGACCGGCGGTCACTTAGCACACAGAGCAGCCAGACCAGAGAACAAGCAGGGTTGGAAGGAGCAGCAGGAGGCAGGAGCTACTGAGGCCGGAGGTGAGAGGCACCGCACCGCTAACAATATAATACTTATTGAATGACACAGTGTGTTAGTGAGCAGCGCAGCTGGCAGCATGGGGGGGGCCCCGGGCCTGTATATACCCTGTCCCTGTGTGTGTGGTGCTGGCTGGGACACTGTGAGGGGGGGGCCTGCCTGTATATACCCTGTCCCAGGGGCTCTGTATACTACCACCAGGGGCCTGTATATACCCACCAGGGGCTCTGTATACTACCACCAGGGGCCTGTATATACCCACCAGGGGCTCTGTATACTACCACCAGGGGCCTGTATATATCCACCAGGGGCTCTGTATACTACCACCAGGGGCCTGTATATACCCACCAGGGGCTCTGTATACTACCACCAGGGGCCTGTATATACCCACCAGGGGCTCTGTATACTACCACCAGGGGCCTGTATATACCCACCAGGGGCTCTGTATACTACCACCAGGGGCCTGTATATACCACCACCAGGGGCTCTGTATACTACCACCAGGGGCCTGAATATACCACCACCAGGGGCTCTGTATACTACCACCAGGGGCCTGTATATACCCACCAGGGGCTCTGTATACTACCACCAGGGGCCTGAATATACCACCACCAGGGGCTCTGTATACTACCACCAGGGGCCTGTATATACCTACCAGGGGCTCTGTATACTACCACCAGGGGCCTGAATATACCACCACCAGGGGCTCTGTATACTACCACCAGGGGCCTGTATATACCTACCAGGGGCTCTGTATACTACCACCAGGGGCCTGAATATACCACCACCAGGGGCTCTGTATACTACCACCAGGGACCTGAATATACCACCACCAGGGGCTCTGTATACTACCACCAGGGGCCTGTATATACCAACACCAGGGGCTCTGTATACTACCACCAGGGGCCTGTATATACCAACACCAGGGGCTCTGTATACTACCACCAGGGGCCCGTATATACCACCACCAGGGGCCCGTATATACCACCACCAGGGGCCCGTATATACCACCACCAGGGGCCCGTATATACCACCACCAGGGGCCCTGTATACCACCACCAGGGGCCCTGTATACCACCACTGGGGCCTGTATATACCACCACTGCGGAGGCTGCTGTAATACTGCTGGGGCCTGTATATACCACTGAGGAGGCTGCTGTATACCACTGGGGCTGCTGTAATACTGCTGGGGCCTGTATATACCACTGGAGAGGCTGCGGTATACCACTGGGGCTGCTGTATATACTGCTGGGGCCTGTAAGGGGATGTGTCTTGAAGGGGCGTGTCTTGGAGGGGGGCGTGTCTTGGAGGGGGCGTGTCATTGGGGGGCGTGTCTTGGAGGGGGCCCCGTTTAAAAGTTTGCTATGGGGCCCTGCCAGTTCTAGTTACGCCCCTGGCTACATCACCTGTCTTTAGTAGCCAATTTTCTAATGCATCTAGCCCAGGCAATCCTTTTGGGCTAGTAGCAGTGTCTGGTAGTCAGCAGTGTAGTCCACCTGTGAAGCAAGCTACACCGTCTGACTATCTAATACCAATTTTTTAATGCATCTAGCCCAGGCAATCCTTTTGGGCTAGTAGCAGTGTCTGGTAGTCAGCGGTGTAGCCCACCTGTGTAGCAAGCTACACCGCCTGTCTATCTAATACCAATTTTTTACTGCATCTAGCCCAGGCAATCCTTTTGGGCTAGTAGCAGTGTCTGGTAGTCAGCGGTGTAGCCCACCTGTGAAGCAAGCTAAACCGCCTGTCTATCTAATACCAATTTTTTACTGCATCTAGCCCAGGCAATCCTTTTGGGCTAGTAGCAGTGTCTGGTAGTCAGCGGTGTAGCCCAACTGTGAAGCAAGCTACACCACCTGTCTATCTAATACCAATTTTTTACTGCATCTAGCTCAGGCAATCCTTTTGGGCTAGTAGCAGTGTCTGGTAGTCAGCGATGTTGCCCACCTGTGAAGCAAGCTACACCGCCTGTTTATCTAATACCAATTTTTTACTGCATCTAGCCCAGGCAATCCTTTTGGGCTAGTAACAGTGTCTGGTAGTAGCGGTGTAGCCCACCTGTGAAGTAAGCTACACCGACTGTCTATCTAATACCAATGTTTTACTGCATCTAGCCCAGGCAAATGCCACCAAAAATGGCGCGTTTATAGAAGCGCCATCTTCCGGCGCTGTATCCAGCTCATCCAGGACCCTGGTGTGGTGGCTCACTGGGTAATAATGGGGTTAGGGCCAGCTTTGTATTATCAGCTGGCTCTAAGCCCGAAATTCATGGAATTCCGCAATATTAGACATGACCGCCATGAATTTCTAGTAATTATATAAAAAAAAACACAACGCAGAAAAATGTTTTTATTACAAATAAAATACAACACAATTAGTGACTCCATCTTTATTAAAGAAAAGAACCCCCTCCGACGTACTCCAGGGTTTAGGGTCCTGAGACGTACAATCCGGATCCAATATCAACTGATCAGTCAAGCACCTGAATGAGATGACAGATCAGCTGATTATTTGCAGGTAAATAATCACCTGATGTGTCATCAGTAAAAAAAAACATACTCACCTCTGCAGACACGTCCAATCAGCTGCAGCACCTCCTTGTAATCAGCTGATGCTGTCTACTGACATGTGTCTGTGTTTGTGTGTGTGAGAATGTGAGTGTGTGATAGAATGTGTGTAAGAGAGAATGTGTGTGTGTGTGTGTGTGTGTGTGTGTGTTTGTGTGTGTTTGTAAAAAAGTGGTAGACCAGGTTGGGGACATCAGTACAAAAGGAGACCAGCATGGAGCACATTACTACACTATGGTGGCCAGGATGTGGAGATTACTATAAAAGAGGTCCAGGATGGGGATATTACTACAAAAGGGGATCAGGATGGGGGACATCACTACAAAAGGGGTCCAGAATGGGGGACATCACTACAAAAGGAGACCTGGATGAGGACATCCCTACAAAAGAGGATCAGGATAGGGGACGTTACTACAAAAGTGGACCATGATGGGGGACATTACTACAAAAAGGATCAGTATTGGGATATTACTACAAAAGGGGAATCAGGATGGGGACATCACTACAAAAGAGGACCAGGATGGGGGACGTTACTACAAAAAGGGGATCAGTATAGGTGACATTACTACAATATGATGACCAGCATGGGGGCATTACTACTAGATGGGGATCAGGATGGGGACATTACTACAAGAAGGGGACCAGGATGAGGAATATGACTACAAGAAGAGGGCCAGGAAAGGGAACATTTCTACTAAAGGGGATCAGGATGGGGCATTACTACAATATGAGGACCAGAATGAGGGCATTATTACAACAAGGGAACCAGGATGGGGACATTACTACTTGAGAACCAAGGTGGGAACATTAGTACAAGAAGGGGATCAGGATGGTGACATTACTACATGATGAGGACCAGGATGGGGACATTACTACAAGATGGGGACCATGATGGGGACATTACTACAATATGGGGACCAGGATGGGGACATTACTACAATATGGGGACCAGCATGGGGACATTACTACAAGATGGGGATCAGGATGGGGACATTACTGCAATATTGGGACCAGGATGTGGGAAATTACTATAGGATGGGGACATAACTACAAGAAGGGAACCACAGTGGGGACATTAATAAAAGAAGAAGATCAGGATGTGGATATTACCACATTGAGCAAAAAGTTCTGGTATCACTAAAAATGTCACTTAGGCCTACAAGCAATGCGGTCCCCGATATCAATTTTTTTCTGTGTGCGGCCCACTTACCCAGCTGAGTTTAGACCCTTGTTTTACAAGATAAAGTTGTCAGCAAGATAAGAATTTGCTGGACCTGTTACTTTTGCTTGAGAGAGATTCCCAACAAATGTCTGGATAGTTGAATCTCCCATGACCACTATGTCATATTTTTTGGAGAACTTGGTCATCTGATGTATAAAGAATTCATTCATATGTTCAGCTTGCCCAGGCGACCTGTAGTAAACACTTGCAATGGTGTCCTTTTCATTATTCTTTCTTGTACTCTTACCCAAACAGTTTCCACAGAACTCCCAGTCTCTGAATCTTCAAACTCTGTGGAGATATATATGCTTTTCTAACATAATAAATGGGGAGAAATGACATCATACTTATTTCTCTGCATTAGTAGTGTAGCGACCGGTGGTAAGGCCGCGGGTGTGTGTGTATGTCTTGCTTCAACAGAATCTCCATACTCAGATTTAACCGGTAGTAACATTTCTTTACTGTAAAACATATCTATAACACAGTCAACTGATCTAGCTGCACACATGTATATGGTGGAGTCTCTGGATCTTCACTTTATCCGGGTGCGCAGCAAGAAGAAGAAAAAGAAAACAAACAAAATGGAGATATCTTTCCCTAACTTTCCCTCAAATCACGTACCAGTCTATCACGGAAGAAGATGTTGCTCCCACGTGGCAGGCCTGGGGTCTCACGATGACGGGTCCCGGTGCAGCGCTGAAGGGGGAAACTCCTCAGTCCTCCTCTTCGGTCTTCTTCCGCAGGTAACAGATTTTTGTTAGTCTCTCTCTTTGTCCCGGGGCACACCGATCAGCAGAAAGGAGATCACAGTAGCACAGATGGCTCCCTTATGTCGGTCACAGCCCCTGCACATGTAATCCGGTGGCAATGTCCTGAATTTGAGTTGGGCCCTCGGTAAGACAAGGTCCTGCAGACCGGGGGTTGCAACAGCGATCCTCACGGGGTATTTCTTCCCAAGAATCCGGCTGCAAAAGAGCCCTATGTCGGGAGACACCACATGGTCTGTCCTGGCTGAGCTCTGGGTCTCTAATAATCTCCCGCCCTTTCTCTTCCTCAGCACAAGGCTGTTGGGGGAGGGGATCAGCAATCAATGTTTTTTTTCTCTCTGCAGTCATTTCAGCAATTGTCCACAAGGGGGCAGTATCGGACTGTGTAATGTTCACTTCAGTGTCCATTTCAATAATAATACAGTCAGGGCTACCCACACAATTACATACCCCCCCACTTAAAGGTTGGCAGTCCCTGTCAACAACCGCCGGCTCCAAGGCAGTGATGGCTGTAGATGTCACAGGGGTTGGTTGAGAAGTGGGCCATACATACTGGTCCCTGTAGAACCGTCCGGGAGGGACCCCAGCAGTGGTGCGGCCAGTGCGTCGCAAGGGTCGGTTGTTCCCCCCCTCGCCACTGTCTTTACGCCCCACTCCAGTCAGTACTCCGGGAGAGGGACTGGTCTGTGTAGGTGGGTCACCGGTCTCAGAGTCGACGTGATCTCTATGTTGAGAAGTGTCCGTGACGTCAGTCATGTCAGCAGCGTCACCCCCTCCGGTTACTGTGGGAGGGGAGTCAGGCCAGGAGCGGCAGGGGCGCAACATATTTCGGTGCACAGTGCGGGTGCTGTGGCTGTCTTCACCCCGCACTCGGTATACATGTTCATTGGGGTAAGGGCGTTCGATTACCCGGTAGACTTCAGTCTCCCACTTGGCTCGAAGTTTCCCTTGAGGCTTCTTAATACGGAGCAAGACTAGCTGTCCCAACTTTAAGGGTTTCTCTTGCACGGGGAGTGGGTCAGCATGTATCTGGCCCCGGATTTGTTGACTCACCAGCCGGTGTACAGTCTCCATCTTCTGGCGGTGAGCATTTAGCCAGGAGGGGTAGTTATGGCAGACATCTTCTTCTGGGCGGAATAGGTTTAGGTCATGGACCCCTTTTCCGGGGCGGCCAAAGAGAAGAGTGTGAGGGGTGTAGCAAGTCACGGAGTGGACCTGGTTGTTGTAGGCCCATACTAGATCTGGAAGGAATTGGGGCCATCGATCTTTCTTATCTTCGGCCAAGGTGCGGATCAGCTGAATTAGGGTCCGGTTAAAGCGTTCACATGCACCGTTCCCTTGTGGATGGTAAGGAGTGGTCCTCGACTTCTGGATCCCATACATCCGATGCAGCTCCTCGATGACTCTGCCTTCGAAACAAGCCCCCTGGTCGGAGTGTAACCTCTCCGGACACCCATAGACGTGGATGAACTGTCGACAGATGGCCTGTGCAGCCGATTCGGCCATCTGGTCTTTGGTAGCAACAAAGACGGCGAATTTTGTGAAGTGGTCCACCATGACTAGGCAGTATTGATAGCCACTGCTCGCCGTCCCGATCAGCAGATAGTCCACCATCAACAGCTCAAGAGGCCTGGAGGTTTTTAATCGTCTGGACAGGTGCACGCTGTTCGGTGGACTTGTGCAGTTCACAGGTGTGACAGGTTCTGCAGACGTCTTCGACCAGCTTGCGGAGCCCTGGACAGTAAATGGACTGTTGAATCCACCGAAAGGTCTTGTCTATTCCAAAGTGACCATTCCTTTTGTGTGCTTCGTCCACCATCTCACAGGCCAATTGGGCAGGCACCACGACTTGTGTACATTCCTCCAACATGTGGGACAGTAGAACCTTCCGATATAGTACCTCTTCTCTCAGAATTAGCCGATCCCACTGGCTGAGCAAGGTCAAGGTCCCGGCGGACAGTCGCGACCGTGCTTCGGAGGAGGGCTTCTGCTGTTGCTTCACCCATTGCTTGAGTAGGGCCCATTCAGGGTTCTGGTCCTGGAGTCTGCACCACTCTTGGGGACACGATGTGACCCCCACTGGAGTTCCAACTTCGCCCACAACGAACTGGCGGTACTCCATCATCTGTTGGGCAAGCCTTGCAAAGTCGGGCGTCTCATCTCCTTTTAGTTCTTCATCCCGGTCTCTGGTGAGTAAGGGGTATGACACCCTAGACAGGCTGTCCGCATTTTGATTCTCAGCCCCAGCCCTGTATTTGATCTTGTAGTTGAACTTAGAGAGTCGAGCCATCCAACGCTGTTCTATGACTCCGAGCTTCGCATTTTCTAAGTGGGCCAACGGGTTGTTATCGGTCAGGACCAGTACTTCCGCCCCTGTGAGGTATCCTGCAAATTTCTCCGCCATAGCCCACGTTAGGGCCAACAGCTCCAGCCGGAACGAGCTGTAATTGATGGGGTTCTTCTCACCTTCGTGTAGGGACCGACTGGCATAGGCTATGACTCGTTCCTTGCCTTCTTGTACCTGGGAGAGTACTGCCCCTAGACCCTGTAGACTGGCATCGGTATGTAGTTGAAAGGGCAGATTGTAGTCCGCATATGCCAAGATGGGGGGTGAAGTCAAGGCACCCTTTAGGGCTTGGAAGGATTCTTCCTGGCTGGGTCCCCAGCTGATGGGTCGTCCTCTGGGGCCGTTGGTGGTCCCTCGAAGCAGTTCGTGCAAGGGTGCAGCAAGCCGGGCGAAGTTTCTTACGAACTGGCGGTAGTAACCGGCCAACCCCAGGAAGGCCCTGACCTCTCTGACGTTCGTAGGCTGTGGCCAGTCCCGCACAGCGGCTATTTTCTCCGAAGACGGCTGTACACCTTCGGCCGAGATCCGGTGACCCAAGTAATTGATCTCAAGCTGCAGAAGACGGCACTTGCTGGGTTTCAACTTCAGGCCATGTTCTCTCAGCCTACGAAACACACGGCCCAGCTGTTGCAGGTGTTCTTCAAATGCGGCCGAATAGACTACGATGTCGTCCAGGTAAATGAGGGTGAAGTCGAAGTTGAAGTCCCCCAGGCAGCGCTCCATCAGTCGCTGGAAGGTCCCTGGCGCGTTGTTCAGACCAAAGGGCATCCGGTCAAACTCGTACAGGCCCATGGGTAGGATGAAAGCAGTCTTTTCTCTATCTTTCTCGTGCATGGTTACCTGCCAATAGCCGCTGGCCAGGTCCAATGACGAAAAATATTTAGCTTTCTTCAGGGCTGTCAGGGATTCTTCGATCCTTGGTAAAGGGTATGAGTCTCGGATGGTGCAAGCATTCAAACGGCGGTAGTCCACGCAGAACCTCAGGGACCCGTCTTTCTTCTTGACTATCACCACTGGTGCAGCCCAGGGGCTCTGGCTTTCTCGTACCACTCCAGCGTGTAACATGGAATTCAGGAGATTTTTCACTTCTTGGTATTGTTGGGGAGGTATTTGGCGGTACCTTTCACGGATAGGAGCGGTATCACCTGTGGGGATTTCGTGCTTGATACTGGGGGTGCATCCAAAGTCGGTGTCATGCCGGGCAAAGGACGCCTGGTGCTCTTGAAGTAACTCTTCTACCTGGGACACTTCTTGGTTGGAGTATTGGGATATGTCCAACTGGCACTTTTCTCGTAGTTCTCGCCCCGCGTTGACGTCACCCGCGACAGCGGCCATGGCAGAGACCGTCACTGTCCAATCTCCCTCTGTAGACGGTGCAAACTGGAGGGGGTTCATAGGGTTCACCTCTTCGGTTAGGGCGTATACTCGGGCGAGTTGTGTCCCAGCCTGTAGGTCAACGCTCACGTTAGTCGTGTTACCCAGCCTGACAGGAATCCTCCCCTTTCTCACAACGGCTAGCGTTCGAGCAACTAGGGGGTTCAGCTTCCCTTCCTTCGGGGTGCGCGGCTCAATCAGCACCTCCACGCCTTCGAGCTGTCTTGTGGTGCTAAGGGGTAGCGAGATAACGGTCTCCTTCTCAGCAGGTAAAGTTATCCTAGTATGGCGGGGTACGGTGATCGTGGCCAGCGGCAGTTGTTCTTCTGTCATTCGCTGGAGATTGCAGGTCCGGACCACTTGTTGGAAGGCTCGGCGGGTGGCCCTATGTGTGGTCACTTCTTGCCAGTACTTGGGCCCCCTCTTGGTAAACAACACCAGATTCAGGTCTTTCAAGATGTTCATCCCAATAATCATTGGCGTTTCTGATCCACAGCCTTCCCTGACCACGATTATCCCTCTCTTCCCGAGATCTTGCCCACAGACTTCGGTGTTCATCCAGGCAACTCCCGTCACCGGAATGGGTAGATCATTGGCTGCTTTGATCTTGATAGTAGTATCAGGGTCATAGGTAACCCACGGCTTCAGATACTCTTCGTAAAACTGCTCGGAGATGGTGGATACCTGAGACCCAGTATCCATTAATCCTTTTACGGCGGTCCCTTCCAATAATACTTCCAGGGTAGGGCTGTTTGATGCAAGTTTGTTCCGTGGCTGGCTCTGTTTTCCCACACTCCTCTCTTTGGCCTCCCCTGCCGAGTGAGCCTCTTTGGCAATGGGCGTCTAGTTTAAAGGTGGCCGCTGTTGTGGGGCATGACTTGCTGGTTCCGGTATATCGGCCCGTGGATGAACTTGAACGTTCTGGAGGCAACGGTTTTCTCTATGGCGGAGATCGCCACATGTCCAGCATCTTCCCATCGGCCGGCTGGGTTGTTGTCTTGCTTGCCTGTCCGCCTGTTGGTCCAGGGTGAGCTGCAACACCTGTTTCTGCAACTCTGCCACCATCTGCTTCAGTTCTTCCGTGTCACTGTTCGGGGTTCTGATACCAGTTATGGACCTGCAAGCCGCGGTATAAGTCTGGACCTCCATGACAGGTCCTCTCGAACGTTCTATAGCTTCTTGCTTAACCTCAGCGAACGTAAGGGCCGGATTTATCCGGAGTAGATCTTGCAGTGAGCGGTTAAGGTACGGGTCTCTTAATCCAGTCACGAATTGATCTCTCAACACCAGGTCACGGGCGCCCGTACTAGCTATCTGTTCTTTTTTCCTGCAGGCATGTTCAAGCAGTACTTGGAGGGCGTTGGCATATTGAGGGATGTCCTCCGATTCGAGTTGAGTACGCCGGAAGAACATATACCGTAATGTTCCCGCATATGTGGTCGGCCCATAGGTGTTCTCCAGCACCCGCACCAAGTCATCCAACGTACGCCGGCCCCTAACCGTCTCCAGCCTGACTGTCGTCCACGCCTCCCCCTCTAATGTTAGCATGGCCATTTCTGCTAAGGTCTTAGGATCAATGTTATACATCTCCCCCACTATCTTAAGTTGTTCGGTCCATTCAGTTACAGGATAGTTCCGTCCGTTAAACTTCCTCACCTGATTGACAATAGATGCCTGGGGAGCTGTCCGGTTATAAGTTACTACCGGGAGGAGATTCTGTTGATCACACATCCTGCCGACTACGCCAGATGTAGCGACCGGTGGTAAGGCCGCGGGTGTGTGTGTATGTCTTGCTTCAACAGAATCTCCATACTCAGATTTAACCGGTAGTAACATTTCTTTACTGTAAAACATATCTATAACACAGTCAACTGATCTAGCTGCACACATGTATATGGTGGAGTCTCTGGATCTTCACTTTATCCGGGTGCGCAGCAAGAAGAAGAAAAAGAAAACAAACAAAATGGAGATATCTTTCCCTAACTTTCCCTCAAATCACGTACCAGTCTATCACGGAAGAAGATGTCGCTCCCACGTGGCAGGCCTGGGGTCTCACGATGACGGGTCCCGGTGCAGCGCTAAAGGGGAAAACTCCTCAGTCCTCCTCTTCGGTCTTCTTCCGCAGGTAACAGATTTTTGTTAGTCTCTCTCTTTGTCCCGGGGCACACCGATCAGCAGAAAGGAGATCACAGTAGCACAGATGGCTCCCTTATGTCGGTCACAGCCCCTGCACATGTAATCCGGTGGCAATGTCCTGAATTTGAGTTGGGCCCTCGGTAAGACAAGGTCCTGCAGACCGGGGGTTGCAACAGCGATCCTCACGGGGTATTTCTTCCCAAGAATCCAGCTGCAAAAGAGCCCTATGTCGGGAGACACCACATGGTCTGTCCTGGCTGAGCTCTGGGTCTCTAATAATCTCCTGCCCTTTCTCTTCCTCAGCACAAGGCTGTTGGGGGAGGGGATCAGCAATCAATGTTTTTTTTCTCTCTGCAGTCATTTCAGCAATTGTCCACAAGGGGGCAGTATCGGACTGTGTAATGTTCACTTCAGTGTCCATTTCAATAATAATACAGTCAGGGCTACCCACTCCATTACAGTAGCACCAATTCTCCTTGTTTGTTGCCCATGCTTTGTGCATTTGTATAGAAATATTTTAGTCTGTGATTGGCTTCTCTTTCTCCAAAATGTTTATTGTTCATTTTTTTTTATCTTTGTTCTTCCTTTTCACTTCTAATAGCAGAGTTCTCAATAGTATTTGTCAGCTGTATAGCTTTCCCTGGCCTTTTGTTTCCCTTCCCGTATTGTTCTAGTTTGAAGCTTCCCTTATAAATTGGGTATGGAAAGTATTCAGACCCCTTTAAATTTTTCACTCTTTCATTGCAGCCATTTGGTAAATTTAAAAAAGTTCATGACAGCTGCTGTCCCTGGTGCTGAAGCTGCAGCATGATATTACTGTAATATCACGATGAAGCTTCAGGACCTTCGGACAGCTCAGTGCAGAAGGATAGCAGCTTCACAGTACTGTAAAATCACCGGACAGGAGCAGAAAAATAAAGAAATTAGCCCCTGTACTGCCATGGTGTGTTGTCACCATGTATACACAGAGTCTATATACTCTGTGTATACATGATGGCAGCATGTCGGGCCCCTCGGGACGGGGGTACTCGGTACCAGACCGGATGGTGCCGGGGAAGTCACGGGTGGCTTGGTCCGGACCGTGTCCCGGGCTCGGCAATAAAAAGGGGATTATTTACAGGGGAAATGTCCGTCGTGACGCCACCCACTATATGCGGCCAGTAAGGGGGCCGCCGCTGCTGCAGAACCTCCGGGGATGATGTAGTGGCAGCATAGATGGTATAGTTCCCGTAGGTAGAACTGTATTCCCCGGGGCAGTGATGGTATAGTCTATAAGGGGTATAGATGGTGGAGACGGGGTTAAAGGACACACACTCACGTTTGGTAGACACTGGTGCAATTCTCCTTCTTTCCCCAGGCTGCAGAGCTGACAGGCTTGTAGCAGGGGGAAGCTCTCTGTGCGGAATGTAAGGCAAAGGTTGCAATCAATACACAGACTCACAGTTTTGCTGTTTTCCAAAACTTTACTGCTGATGTTATTGCAGATTATAGTCCACGGAGTCTGTAATGGGGCTGAGCTCTCTTCCCACCCTGTCCGGGGTCGTCAGCTTCCTTGTGCTGCACTGTGTGTGTGTCCTGGCCCCTGCTATTAGCTGAGCTGCTGGGACTTCTCACGTCTCTCTCTCTGTGTTCTGCTGGTACCACTTGGCTAGGCAACTTGAGTCCTCTGTGCTGTGCTGACCCCTCCGTGTTGCTTTGCACTGGTACTAGGGGCATCTAGAAATCCCACTGTTCCTGGATTCACTGTGCTGTGGGTGCCAGACACAGTAGCGGATCCGGTGTCCGTTCTGTGCGTTCGTCTGGGGCGAGTGAAGGTGTCACTCCAGCTCCCAGACGTGTTCCTCAATCTGTCTTTCTCCTGTTCCTCTGACCCTCACTAGGTCTGCACTAAGTTCTGCACTAGCTCGTGCTCTTCACAGCACTACACCGTGCTGCACGGTCTGCTGAGCTGTTCTCAGCTACTTCCTCATGGGCAAGAGTATATAAGGAAGCAGGTTGTGCTCCCCCTCCTGGCCAAGAGGTGCTAGTGTTTGTCAGTGTGTAGTGGGGAGAGAACCCATGTGATGTTGTTGTGGCACATTAGCCCATGGGGTGGTACAAGCACACCCACAGCAAATTAACTCTTCTGACACTGGCTTGTAATAGCCGCATCTGCAGGCTCTGTGCTGACATGTAGCGTAGAGCCTGCAGAGGGGGTTAAAATGATTAATAACATACAGAACTTTATTATTTTGATTTGTAACTGAGTTTATTAAACAATAATGTTTCAGCACTGCTGTGACAGCACTGGAACATTAATGATTACTGTCCTGACAAAGCGGTAAATTCAAACTTGCCGGCTTTAACACCTGGCGAGTTTAAACTCACCGCAAATGTTGTCTGCAGTCCTTCAGGACCAAGGACAGCATCACCATCACACGCAGCACACACGCACTCACATCTCACACTCGCAGCACACTCACATGAATACAGGCAGGTACACTCACCACACGCACCACATTCGCAACACACTCGCAACACAAATACCCAAAAACACGCACATCACTCGCATCACTGATGTGCATCAAACACGCTCCGTGTTTGATGCACGACAGTGTGCCTTCAGCCTTAGGTTAGGAATTGCAATGTAACTATCTTTGCACAATGTCTTTGTTGAGATGGCTACTGCAATGACGCAGTGACACAGTGGACAGGTAGTGCTGGATTGACAGTGGGTAAGTAAATATGATTTTGTTATCTTCAAAAAGATCAAGTTTCAACATCCCTTAAAAGAGTAAATTAGTTTTTGCAACTAGTCTTAGTAAAAGTGGACATATATTTTGTGTAAATTTGGTATAGCAAACCATTAACCATCCATGTTAATAAAATGTAAAAGAAAATCTAAACACATATAATTCTTGGTAAATTACCTTGTTAATATTTAATACATTTATAAGAAAGCCCAAGCCATTTTTAAGTACTGTAACATGTTATCTTCTTTCTCTGTACACCTTGCACTTCTCACTTTCCCATAGGGTCCAAAGGTAAATCAACCAGACTTTGCATAACTCAAGTTAAGGTTAAAGGTGTTAGGAGTGACCCTGACTCAATGCTTAAAGCACATTGTGGAAATGATTTTCAGGGTACATTTACTTGATGCAATATTAAAATATCAGTAATCTAAAACAGAAATTAAAAATGAATAGTATAAATGTGTTGTATTATCAATTTAGAGTAGCAATGCAACGTGATTGAGGTCCGTAAAGTTTATATATTAGCCAATAAAATATATTGCAGTCCTAATATATTTTTCATCAAAATAAATCTTGTTTACAATATAGCAATGATGCATTGTTCTGATGCTCACAAACTTTGCATATGAAAGAGCTAAAATCTAATTAAATAGAACTCTGTAGTTCATATGATTTACTAAAATATTCAGTGCCATAATTTCAAGATTTCCAATGTCTAGGGTACCACCAAATATGTGATGAGGAATAGTGCTTATGTTTGTACCTATATTACTTGTATTACATTTCTTCAAAGGGGCCCACTAGAGTAGCACCACATGCTCTCATCTGATCTGTGATTGCCCTCAAATCAATTCCCTGCCTTTTCTCCATAGTGATGCATATACCCCGACCAATCAGGCACAAAGAACTGACTCTCTTCAGTGAACGATGGGAGTTTGCACCCCAGTGATAGCCACTTGCAGTCTCTGAATGGCTGTCACTGAGGGTAAAATCAATGTGTTCAGATGCCGAAAATAAAAGCCCACCCATCTGCCCCTGGGACATGCTGTGTCATTGGCTCCCTGTAAGTGACCAGAGTTTGATTTTTCCATACATTAAATAGGGATCTGTTTGAGATCCAAATGAGCCAGCTGTCTTTGATGAGGTGAGCCAAATGATGCAATTCACCAAAATGATCTGGACTGCCCATTACTAGTTCCCCAGCTCTTGCCTGTGTAATGAGATGGTCGGGTTGTCGTGCTTCCCCTTGAAGACATCAATAATGCTATGATAATGTTTTATGTACACTGATTTAGAATGATGTTCTCCTTCGGCTTTATTGCCTTGTTTTATATGTTGTAATTCTCCTCTGGGCTGTAGCATTATATTTTAAGGGCTGACTTTGTTAACACTTAGCCAATCAGGAACATGGTGAAGTTACTGGGGGAGGGACATGAAACTAGTTCCTGAGAACAGTGAGAGAGTAAGTGAAAGTGGAAGGACTGTGAAGGCATGAATGTGTGTGGGAGGCCAGATCTGATACTGAGAGTAATCCTGATCATCTAAAGCTGACAGTGGTCTAAAGAACAAGTGAGGGGGATACCTGTATGAACAGTTAGAAGTGTGGATCCAATGTTGGCCAGCCATAAGGGGACCTTGAAGGAACAAGGAGCAGCCCAGCAGAGGACATGTGGAATAGTTTATCAGCTCTACAAGTGGCCCTAATAAAATGGCACAGCAAATGGTTGGGGTACAGTGATCACAGCGACACATGTGGACCCGTGTGGCCTTATATCGCGAAGATGCAGGAAATTCAACTGTCCAGCTATTTGCTTGTAATCTCTGTTGAAAATAACTAGATACTGTCTGTAATTCTTAGAAAGGAGACAGTGTATTGTAGAGGAGAAAATTGCAAATGTATTTCCTGTTCCTCTTTGTACACAAGTTCGAGCACCTATAAAAAGGACTATGTTCATTCAAGCTGGTTTGGTATTCTGATTGTAAGGTCCAAACGAGATGGTACCACACAAAGCTCCGCAGAATGGAAACCGGAGATCTCAGACTCTGAAGTGTCACCTTACACATACGCACACAAAACACTAATTTTTCTGTAATGTGCGGGGGTGAGCAAGATGAGTCCCTCATCCATAATTACTGGCTGACATTACACATGTAGTAGAGTAGGCTCTCAATATACCTCCACATGTCCAAACTCAGTGATGTTTCCTGTCTACTAAGCATAAAGCAGAGAAAGCGAGCTTCTGCAACTGCTTTATGTGACTCAAACTAGTTGCAACTGACATACAGTATATTTTATAGATTATATTTGAAACAGAAAGAGCAGGCATTTTTCTGTCCCTCTTCTTCCTGTTTAGCTTGATTGTTAAGCCAAAATTTCAATTACCAGGATTGTTTAGGCCTCTGCTCAAGAAAACAAATTCTATAGGTCCTATAGCAGGAATAGTTTATGTATGGTAAGTTGAAGAGCAGCTGTAAGTTGCTATATATGGAAGGTCAGGTTAAAGAGAACATATCTTTAGATTCACACTGCTCAAACCATGGGCAACATAAATTAGATACTATCTGCTGCCAGGTATGTTTTACTCTGAAATGCTGCAGTGTTTCATAGAAAATGCAATTTGAAAAGGTGTTTGACTAGTGCAATGCAGTCCTCAGTTGGTAATGCAGTCCTCAGGTGCCTAGGTTGCTGTGACTGAGAGGTATCTTCCTGTATACACATAGGGAAAGACATGTCAGACAAATAAATCGAGTTGGGAATTCTGGTGTAAATTGCTTTGGAAAGTCACAAAATTCTTTTTAAAACATTTTTACAACAGTTTTGTCCAACTTTACCAATATGGGTAGAGCGAGTTTGACTTGCACCCATATACTTTTAAAGGCCACTCGCGTGTGGAAATCGCATGCAATCGCAGCATGCTGCGATTGCACTCTCATTTCCATCGCATTGAGAGTGTAATGCGAGAAAATCGCATTGATGTGACGTGTATCATTTAAAGATACAGGTCCGAGTGCAATGCAATCTTTTCTCGCATTACACTCGCTTGAGTCTTGCGCCAGTGTACCTTCAGCCTAAGGCTGCTTTCACACAGCGTTTTTTGTGCATCCATCGGGATCCTTGATTTTGAAGGACTCGACGGACAGTCACGGACGCTTCAAATCAGATGCCATCGGCCCGATTTAATATCAGATCCGTCAAACGGATCCGATAAAAAATCGGACTAAATGCATCCGATTTGAAGCCATTTTTCATCGGATCCGTGTTAAATGTCCGACTGTGGGAAGTGTTTGGGAGGTCTGTGGGAGGTGTCTGTCGGAATCGCGCATGCCCAGTAACCAAAATCGGATCCAATAACTGATCCGATTTTTTCACGGTCCGATTTACATAGGACCCCATGTTATTTGCCACGGATCACATCGGACCCTGACCGATTCTGTCGGATGCACCCAAAATCGCAGCAGTCTGCGATTCTGGACGCCGGAAAAAATCGGCCAGAATCGGATCCGACAAAAATCGGATGCCATTAGGGGAAAATTCAATCAGATCCGTGCCCATAGGATAACATGGGGGCTAAATCGGATTTTACAACGGACAGCCACGGATCCAAGAAAATCCCCGTGTGAAAGCAGCCTAACTCTTATCTCTACTATATCTTCATTTCATGGAAATAGATATTCTGTGAAAGCTACACCAAGCTGCCTGGTAAGTAAAACATCGCTAGAATCAGGCATTTTTGCCTTATGTTATGGTGTTTTAGATTATATAGCAAAAACTTGCTGACAGATTCCTTTTAATGAATCAGGAGTGTTTACTCCAATGCACCACCTCAAGACCATCATTGTTGTCAAAGTATAATTACTCTGAAATGCTGTAATGTTTCAGAGTAACACATGACTAGCTGCAAATCACACAGCTAGTGTCATATTCCTGCAGCCCCTGCTTGGGGCTTCATGAATCTAAGGCTAGCTTCACACCACGGTTTTGGGCTGTCAGGTTCTCTCCGGTGTTTTGCCGGAAACACAGGATAGAACCTGATAGCCCCGGATAGAACAGAACCGGAGGGCAAATATGCTCTCCGGTCCTGTGCTTCTGCCGGATTCGACAGATTGCAGGGTTCAGGAGCTGTCCTGCTGAAATATCAGAAGCGCTGCTTGCGGGGAGCTAGCCGCGGTCCTGAAATCTCTGCAGGGGACAGCTCCAGGTGCTGAAGTTCAGCGTGGCCAGCGCTGAGCTTTAGCACTATCAGTTGTTAGGAATAGGTGTATCACGGTCCGCGCTGCTGTGCCACAAAATCACGAGGAAGACAGTGCTTCAATCCAACAATTTCCTTTGTTCTTCCTTTCCTACACGTTTCGGAGCCACATCCGAGCTCCTTCCTCATGGACATCAACCTGTCCCTGAGGAAGGAGCTCGGATGTGGCTCCAAAATGCGTAGGAAAGGAAGAATAAAGGAAATTGTTGGATTGAAGCATTGTCTTCCTCGTGATTTTGTGGCACAGCAGCGCGGACCGTGATACACCTATTCCTAACAACTGATACCGATTTTTCCACGTCCAGTGGCAGGTCGAGGTTCAGCAGCAGCTGTGTTTGGCGCTCCAGCCAATTGTGGGTTTACATAACTAAGCAAGGTGAGTGGTCATTACACATCACCGTTTTTCAACAAGTGTCATCATTGATAGGGCACTATTCTTCGTCTCGCTTTGTCTCCTTTGTGTTTTACCCAGGAGCTTTAGCACTAGGCGTCCGGCAGCCGGATGCAATTTTTTGTCGGATCTGGCGCCAAAGACTCCCATTTAAGGGGGGGCCAGATCGCGACGGATCCGGAAGGATCTGGGAGGATCCGATTTGTGCAGATTTTTGCCCCAGACAGAAAATCGCAGCAAGATGCGATTTTGTGTCTGGGAGAAAAACCTGCATTCTCCCAGATCCTCCCGGACAGATGGAAACCAGATGGCAAATTACTGCCATCCGGCTTCATCCGGCCCCATAGAGATACTATGGGGCCGAAATCAGATCCGGGACTGTCCGGTTCACACCGGACAGCCCTGGATCCTGAAAAACGTGGTGTGAAGCCAGCCTAATGATATGTTACCTTTAATGGAGTAAGGACATGTAATAAACGTGAAGTTTGGAGATGTCCTTTACAATATTATAGGTAATATGTTCTGATTTTTTATTTTTGTTTTAATAATTATTGATTATATAATCAATTACTTTTAATACAAAATTAAATGTCATTTTTAACAATTTTTATTTATTATTCTGCATTTGCTGGCGGCTGCCTTTTTAATTTGGTAGCGTGTAAGTGTCTGTGCACAAACACTTATACATCACAAATACAGCAGCATAGGACATTGCAATTTGCAACTCTTCTACACTGTGGCTGCCTCTAGCTGTGGATTGGGTACAACCCCTAGACTGTCCAGTTCACAACTGTGGGGGAGCCAGTTTTGTGTAGTAAAGAACGTAGCTCTGAACTAAAATTCCCCTCTGTCACCACTCACAGTGTTCAGCATGAGAGGTGACAAGTGGTGCAGGGATGTGGTGATTACACTGCATTCCAAATTATTATGCAAATTGGTTTTAAGTGTCAGAGGGTTGCTTTTTGTTTGTTTTTTTATATGAAACCCATTGATGGGATTGTGTCTCAGAGTTCTTTGGATCACTGAAATCAATCTCAGATACCTGTGATAATTAGTTTGGCAGGTGAGCCCAATAAAAGGAAAACTGGGTGTTCCACAATACTATGCAGGCCACAGTTTTCAAGTAACATGGGAAAGAAAAAGGATGTCTCTGCTGCCAAAAAGCAGCAAATAGTGCAATGCCTTGGACAAGGGATGAAAACATTAGATATTTCACAAAAACTTAGGCGTGATCATCGTACTGTGAAGAGATTTGTGGCTGATTCTGACCACAGACGTGGTTGTGCAGATAAAGGCAGAATGAGGAAGGTTTCTGCCAGGCAAGTTCATCAGATTAAGAGAGCAGGTGCTAAAAAGGCCTTACAAACCAGCAAACAGATATTTAAAGCTGCTGGTGCCTATGGAGTCCCTCGAACCTCAAGGTGTAGGATCCTTCAAAGGCTTGCTGTGGTGCATAAACCTACTATTCGGCCACCCCTGAACAGTACTCACAAGCAGAAACGGTTGCAGTGGGCCCAGACATACATGAAGACTAATTTTCAACCAGTCTTGTTTACTGATGAGTGCCGAGCAACCCTGGAAGGTCCAGATGGATGGAGTAGTGGATGGTTTGTGAATGGCCACCATGTCCCAACAAGGCTGCGACATCAGCAAGGAGGTGGAGGAGTCATGGTTTGGGCCGAATCATTGGGAAACAGCTGATAGGCTCCTTTAAGGTTCCTGAAGGTGTGAAAATGATCTCTGCAAAGTATATAGAGTTTCTGACTGAGAACTTTCTTCCATGGTACAAAAAGCAGAAACGTGCCTTCAGGAGCAAAATCATCTTCATGCATGATAATGCACCATCTCATGCTGCAAAGAATACCTCTGTGTCATTGGCTGCTATGGGCATAAAAGGAGATAAACTCATGGTGTGACCACCATCTTCCCCTGACCTCAACCCTACAGAGAACCTTTGGAGTATAATCAAGCAAAAGATCTATGAGGGTGGGAGTCAGTTCACATCAAATCAGTGGCTCTGGGAGGCTATTCTGATATCACGCAAAGAAATACAAGCAGAAACTCTCCAGAAACTCACAAGTTCAATGGATGCAAGAATTGTGAAGGTGAGATCAAAGAAGGGTTCCTATGTTAACATGTAACTTGGCCTGTTGGGATGTTTTGGAGTTAAATAGCTTTTTATTTAAGTGAATGTGACCTCCTAATGCTGCAAATTCAACATATTAGCATTTTCAGTTCTTTAAAACATATCAAATGTTTAGAAACTCTACTGTGCCTAATAATTAGAGTTTTTTTTAATTTTTGAGATTATACTGATATCATAGGGATATTTCTTCAATAAAATTCGATGTATACTCTAACGGGTGATGACTTTTATTACACTGACTGTCATTTGCACTGACCATTTACGAAAATCAGAGAAAAAGAACATTTGCATAATAATTTGGAACACAGTATAAATAAATGGCGTGTACAGAATGGGCTGCAGCAGTGTGAGGAACTCCATGACGAGGTGGTGAGTGCAAGTTGGACATCCTGGTATTGTACTATTAATACTAATATACTGGGCTGTTTTCACCACATGAAGAAGTTACCGTCACAGGGTTGCTGTGAATGATAACAACAGTGCTGCAGCATTAACGTCTTCCAGCCATGACAGCAGAATTGTAGCCTGATTCTAGCAGTACAAAGTTAGGCTGCTAACCTTTGTTCACTGTTGCAGTGTAGTAATCAAGCTGCTGTGCTATAAACACTCAGCTCTACTCATTTAGCATATTTCTTTATTTTAGACATCTGTGTGTGTAGTGATGTCCGAATGGGGATTCACTGCTTCTTCGGCCAAGTACATCAGACAATAAAGACATCAACAGTAAAGCCTCATTCATATGTCCCTGCATTACAGATAACTGAATGAGGAATTAAACAAAACAAGAAGAGTCTCATATCTAATTCCCTCATGTGTGTCATGGTCCATTGAGCCATGCATCAAGGCTGGGCTGTGCCTCCAGTCCGTCATGTGTGACACACAGTCGCATAACTAAAATTTTATGGGCTGGTGCATAATTGGGACCTCCAAAAAATAGTTATCCGCTGCACACTAAACATTACAAATGACATATTGGCTAAAGAATGAATGACTAACATATAGGAAACTAATGCAAATTTGGATGAGGAAAATTGGCATTGGAGAAACTGCTTCAGGAAACAATGAAAAAATGAGAATCTTAGTTGATGCATTGGCCATTGCATGTAAGCTCGATAACCTGCGTCAAGGTGCTCTCATGTCTACCGGGTCCCTATCTCCCTTACCTTGTGCCTCTGTCTGCGGTACAAATGCATATGAGGATATGTGCCTCTGAGTGCAATTAAAACTTGCATGCATGGGTGTGGAAGGATGCTTGACTGCAACAAGTTGGTGAACCAAATATGGTAAACTAGACAAGGCTATCGGGGGAAGGGTGCTCAGTCAAAAAACTGTAACTATATTCAAATAAATACACCTGACACACCTAAATGTGAAGGTGCTAGCAGGAAAAAGATAATATGCAATAAATAGACATCCGCTGCACACTAAACATTACAAATGACATATTGGCTAAAGAATGAATGACCAACATATAGGAAACTAATGCAAATTTGGATGAGGAAAATTTGCATTGCAGAAACTGCTTCAGGATACACAATGAGAAAATGAGAATCTTAGTTGATGCATTGGCCATTGCATGTAAACCTGATAACCTGTGTCAAAGTGCTCTCTTGACTACTGGGTCCCTATCTCCCTTACCTTGTGCCTCTGTCTGCAGTACATAGGCACAAGGTAAGGGAGATAGGGACCCAGTAGACATGAAAGCACCTTGACGCAGGTTATCGGGCTTACATGCAATGGCCAATGCATCAACTAAGATTCTCATTTTTTTATTGTGTATCCTGAAGCAGTTTCTGCAATGCCAATTTTCCTCATCCAAATTTGCATTAGTTTCCTATATGTTAGTCATTCATTCTTTAGCCAATATGTCATTCGTAATGTTTAGTGTGCAGCGGATAACTATTTATTGCATATTGTCTTTTTCCTGCTAGCACCTTCACATGTAGGTGTGCCAGTCATCTTTATTTTAACATAATTTGGACCTGGGCTCCCCCATATGTTATTCAGATGTATGGGTCCTTGTAGCGCTCTAAATCTCATAAAGACATGTGTGCCTCCCCTCCTCCTTCATTATGTAGTAATTTCCCCCATCCTAAACTAATGTCCCCATCATGTACTAACATCCAGCAACCTGTTATATATGTCCCCATCCTGAGTCTGTTCATAGTAAATATTACAATAATAAACATTACACATGACATATTGGCTAAAGAATGAATGACTAACATATAGGACACTAATGCAAATTTGGATGAGGAAAATTGGCATTGCAGAAACTGCTTCAAGATACACAATGAAAAAATGAGAATCTTAGTTGATGCATTGGCTATTGTATGTAAGCCTGATAACCTGCGTCAAGGTGCTCTCAAGTCTACCGGGTCCCTATCTCCCTTACTTTGTGCCTATGTCTGTGGTATAAATGCATATGAGGATATGTGCCTCTGAGTGCAATTAACCAGGCTAGCGGTATTCCCGAGCGTAACTGGGGTTAATTTTCGCTGCCAGAAGCGGTAACCCCGAGTCATGCTCGGGGTAAATTACGGAGCTGGCAGCGGAGTCTCCTTACCTTCTCCTGGTGATCCAGCGATGTCCCCGCTGTGATCGCCAGTGAGAGCCTCTTCGGATGCCTCCATCTGACTTCCTGGTTCCTTCTCTGTGAGCCGCAGCAGCTCATGGGAGGCGGAACTGGGCGGGAAATACAAATGTATAAAAGTCTAAAAGTGACACACACATAAAGTCAGGTAATACAGTGTAATCTGACAGGATTTCACTTTATCACCTCAGATTTGACATTTGATCATCCTACACTGCTCTGCCTTCCCTTTTTGCTGTAATTTCTGCCCATAAAAGAAATTTTTTACCATGGCATCAAAGCGTCTCTTTAGCATCTCCAAAGCGGGTTTGGATCAGATGAGTGATAGCGGCAGTGACACAGAGCCCCTCACAGAATTGAGTGACAGCGATAGCGATTCGTGGCAAGATTCGTCATCCGACTCTGACACTGATCAGAGAAGTGGCGACAGCGACGATTCTGCACCCGATCTCAGTGATGTGCGCACTTGGTGCCCTATTGGTTGCGGTATGAATGAGGTAACGCCGCCAAGATTTCCGTTTACTGGATCACCTGGGATGAAGGTAGACGTTGAGCACAATGATCCTTTGGCGTACCTAAAATTATTTCTCACAGATGATTTCATTGAAAAGATTGTCACGGAGACAAATCACTACAACGAGCAGCAATCCGCTACTCTGCATAGCAAGTTTTCCAGGAACAGAAAATGGGAACCGGTGACTAAAGAGGACATCTGGAAGTTTCTGGGGCTAATACTTCTTCAGGGGGTGGTGGGGAAACCCCTGCAGGAATGGTACTGGACTGCCAATAAATTGCTGGCAACCCCATTTTTTGGCACCATAATGTCCGAGTACCGATTTTCCCTCATAATGAAGAATTTGTACTTCACCAACAATGAGGAATTTGACAAATCCAAACATCCAGCGCCAAAACTCAAGAAGATCTGGGAAGTATACCAAATGATCATAAAAAATTTCCAGCAGGCCTATGTGCCAGATAGAGACATCAGCATTGATGAAAGTCTGATGGCTTACAAGGGACGCCTCAGCTGGATTCAATACATTGCATCCAAGAGAGCACGGTTTGGAATAAAATCCTATATGCTCTGCGAGTCTGCCACTGGCTATATATGGAATTCAGTTATATACACCGGTAAAGGAACACAATTCAACCCCAGGTACAGCGGCTATGGGATGGCAACGTCATCAGTCCTTACACTGCTTGAGCCATTCATGAATCAGGTGTATTGTGTGACAACGGACAACTTTTACACATCGCCTGAGCTGTACGAGTGTATGCTAAAACACAAGACTGATGGATATGGAACAGTTAGGGCCAACCGACGTGACCTGCCATCTATGTTTGCCAAGATAAAAATGAAAACAGGAGAAATGGTTGCCTGGCAGAAAGGAAAGATGATGGCAATGCGTTGGCGTGACAAAAAAGACGTGTGTCTAATGAGTACAGTGCATAGCACCTCCACTGCCATGGTCCACACAAGAGGTGGGAAAGACTTCATGAAGATACAACTTGTGATTGACTACAATAACACCATGGGAGGAGTCGATAGAGCCGATTAGGCAATGACATTTTATCCGGCTATGCGGAAACAACAAAAAAAATATTACAAAAAAATCTTCAGGCATCGTGCGTACGAGGTGTGTGTACCAGTGGTAACCCCCAGCGGATGCCGCTCCCACTCTTATAGTCTCGGCTGCCTTTGCCGGTAGCATTCTTCTCCAGAGTCTCTGATAATAATAAGTAATCGAGATCCGCTGCCATTTTCTGGAAGCTTGTGACCCCTGGCTCCAGAGCTCACTTCACCCCCTCAATGGGTGGGGGCCCGGGGAGAGACCATACATCTCTGTGGCTCCTGCAGAGCTCAGCTCACTCCCAGTCTGTGTCCCCCAGCCCTCTGCAGTGCTGTATATACTCTTTGTCCTGTATATTGTATATATAACAATTTCCTATGTGATATATTTGATTTACAAAACTTATTGTCACAGAGTCGACTGCGCTCCAGACCAACACAAACCTGGAAGATCAGATACCATTGAACATCGCAGGACACAGACAAGCAGCTGCAGCCATCAAATTAGGTGAGGTAATTAATTTAATGTAGCCGGTAATTTTCATTGTGATGTGCGGCCCCTAAATGATGGTAGAAATTTCCAAATGTCCCTCCAGCAGCAAAAAGGTTCCCCATCCCTGTACAAGGTGATGAATAACAGCACCAGTATTATTCTGCCTCATGTGGCATTTATTGTTCACATCCCTCCACAGCTCTGATAAAGAACAATGTATAGAAAGAGATTAATGAGTGATTGGCGAGGACGTGGTGCAGAAAGGGAGTTTTTCCAATAGTGGGTGGTGAAACTATGGAAGGTTTGATGGGTGGAGGCGGAGCGTGGGTGGAGGTGGAACCTGGATGGAGGTGGAGCTTGGTGGAGGCAGAATTGGGGTGGAGTCTCAGGGGGGCCCCAAAATTTTGCTAGTAAGGGGCCCCAAAATTTCTAGTGGCAGCCCTGGTAATGCCCATATATGGTAATGTATGTGTGTTTGTATGTATCATAGCTCCGCAACCACCCAATAGCCCCGCCCCTTCATAGCTCCACCTCTGCACATAGCCCCGGGGCAGGGCTACGTGAAGGAGGCAGAGCTGGGAGTGGGTGGGGCTACCAGAGAAGCAGAGCTATGCTACACACATACACACATGCATACACTCAGCTTTATATATTAGATTATGGTAATTTAATTGACCTAAAACTTGAAAGGTTTATTCTGATTTCATGACAGACAAATAAACATCCATATGTGTCTTTTTATATAGTGTATGTAAACTTATGATTTCAACTGTATGTGCACAGAACTTCTCAAATAAAATAATTTGTCTGTGTTTGTCAATGTTTTTTTTTTAATAAAAAGGCAGCCACAGATAGGTGATCTCTAGTCTACCAAACAGTCATCTTAATTAGAAACTCTATATGTTGTGGCTAAAAAACGACTCTATTGCTATATTCAGGGGTGGATTTATCATTGGTGCTACCATTGCAGCTGCACAGGGGCACAAGAGATAAGGGAGCCCACTGCCACCTCCAAAGTAATTGGAAAGTTGCATTAGGATTAGCTAATGGACTGAAAATGGGCCCTCTTCCATATGAATCCGCTCCTGGCTCTATTATTGCCCAATGCAAGAATTCAGCAATGTTTGGATTCTCAAAATCACAAACATCACTTTATCTTTTAATCTAAGTACTTATATGGAGTTCGAGTGCCATCTAGTGTTTCTGTAATGAAATTGAAATAAGTAACCTGTAAGAATTTACAATAAAATATAAGCATTGTATATGTAAATACATATACGGTGTATATATATATATATATATATAAATACAAATCAAGAAAAATAGGCAGCACTCCAGATTAAATGTGAAAAAAGTGGATACTTTAGCCTTGATAAAGACGGGTCACCATCGAAACGTGGCCACCTGAGGATCAGTAAAGTATCCACTTTTTTCACATTTAACCTGGAGTGCTGCCTATTTTTCTTCATTTATTATTTCGGTTGCTTAGACACTGCTGAATAGGTTTTGCGCCAATTCTATAATTTTTGGTAGTGCTGCCGTATTTTCTTGATATACCGTATATACTCGTGTATAAGCCGAGTTTTTCAGCCCAAAAATTGGGCTGAAAAGTCTCCCCCTCGGCTTATACACGGGTCAATACGGTGGTGGGGGCTGTGTCCAGGGCTGGGGAGGCTGGAGGAGGCGGGGGGAGGCTGCTGTATGAGCGCCCCATCACGTGGGGCCGCTCATTATATATGCACTGCTTCCCCCTGTCAATCAGCGGCAGGGGAAGCAGTGCATATCTGGCCCCCAAATGCTGGCACTCGCCCACCCCTCTGTGTAAGGGCCCCCCGCTGCTTATCTTACCATCCCCGGTCTTCTGCACAGCGCCGGTCCTCAGTGCTCCGTCCTCCATGCTCCCATCCGCATCCGGGATCCTCGACCGTCGCAGGCATATGACGTCATCATGCGACGGCCGGGGATGGAGCACAGAAGACCGGCGCTGTGCAGAAGACCAGGGATGGTAAGTTAAGCAGCAGGGGGGCCTTACAAGGAGGGGGGGGGGTGAGTGCCAGCATTTGGGGGCCTGTATACCTCTGGGGCTGCTATATACCCCTGGGGCTGCTATATACCCCTGGGGCTGCTGTATACCACACCACTGGGGCTGCTATATACCCCTGGGGCTGCTATATACCCCTGGGGCTGCTATATACCCCTGGGGCTGCTGTATACCACGCCACTGGGGCTGCTATATACCCCTGGGGCTGCTATATACCCCTGGGGCTGCTATATACCCCTGGGGCTGCTGTATGCCACACCACTGGGGCTGCTATATACCACTGGGGCTGCTGTATATACTGCTGGGGCCTGTATATACCACTGGGGAGGCTGCTGTAATACTGCTGGGGTCTGTATATACCACTGGGGAGGCTGCTGTATACCACTGGGGCTGCTGTATATACTGCTGGGGCCTGTATACAACTGGGGATGCTGTATATACTGCTGGGGCCTGTATACCACTGGGGCTGCTGTATATACTGGTGGGGTCTGTATATACCACTGGGGAGGCTGCTGTATACCACTGGGGAGGCTGCTGTATACCACTGGGGCTGCTGTATATACTGCTGGGGCCTGTATATGCCACTGGGGAGTCTGCTGTATACTACCACTGGGGAGGCTGCTGTATACTACCACTGGGGGGGCCTGTATACCACACTGCTGGGGGCTGTATACCTGTGCTCGGGCCACCCTCGGCTTATACGTGAGTCAATAGGTTTTCCCAGGTTTTGGGGGCAAAAGTAGGGGGGTCGGCTTATACACGGGTCGGCTTATACACGAGTTTGTAAGGTATATGCGGTATATATATATATATATATATATATAATGCAAAGAAGAAAGAGCAGCACTGCAAAAAACTGGGTGCAAATCAACCAAGCAATCTTCAGTATTTCCTATACATATAAAAGCCAAAAAATGGCTGCAGCACTCCCAAATAGATGACAATACTTAAGCCTTTATTTTGACCGTGGGTACAGGATGGCTACATTTCGGGCACAAACGCCCTTTGTCCAGCAGTCACTAGCTGGTAGACCAAGGTTGTTTTTTTTTTATTTTTTCTTTTTATTCTTTATTTTTGAAATATTTTAAATCAGAGCAAGAAATACATCAGATAATCATTTGTAAAAGTACAACACTGAAACTCCCAATCTAAGGGCCCTTTCACATCAGCGTTTTTTTAAATTTGCGGCAGATGCGGTGAAAAAACCGCATCTGCCGCAACTGCCGCATAACGGTTCCACTTGCGGCACGGTTGCGGTTTTTTCCATAGGAAGTATAGGGGGACTTGCGGCAGATGCGGCAAGTGCGGTATTGCACTTGCGGCAGGTGCGGCAGAGAAAAAAACCGCAGTAAGCCGCGGTTTTTTTTCTCTGCCGCACCTGCCGCAAGTGCAATACCGCACTTGCCGCATCTGCCGCAAGTCCCCCTATACTTCCTATGGAAAAAACCGCAACCGTGCCGCAAGTGGAACCGTTATGCGGCAGTTGCGGCAGATGCGGTTTTTTCACCGCATCTGCCGCAAATTTAAAAAAACGCTGATGTGAAAGGGCCCTAACATATCATGTAACACACCTCCAAGGAAATTTATGCAAATTAGTAACAGGTATTTGTAGTTTCAAATTTCCAACAGATTTGTCACGTAACCGAATGGGATACCTATCCCATACATTCTGTCTATCTGGATCAAAACAATTGAGTGGGAGTAAACAAGTGTAATTAGAAAAATCAAACATTAAAAACAAAAGGAAAAAGAAAGAGGGCAGAGATGAGAAAAGAATATAGGGGGAGAGGAAAAGAGAAGAGAAAAGAAGTGTCCCAGCTAGGGCACTCAATTGTCCATACATATTTATATTTCTACTCGTCATTTGTCCCTCGGCACTCTCTATATACATCCGTTTGTTGAAATACCAACCAGTTATACCATGTATCTCTAAACCTCAATACGTGTCATGAATTGAGGATGTTAAGTCCTCTAAAAACATAAGGTCATTTACCTTTTCAATCCACATAGGGATCGAAGGACATGCCGTCTTCTTCCATAATATCGAGCTGCATGCTCTAGCTGCCATAGTTAAAAATCTCATCAAGGAGTGCCTATATGTATGCATGGGAATCTCACAATGATGAAGCATAAACAGATCATGGCCCAAGTCTCCTCTGCAATCTGTGACAATTCTAATGTAGTCGTTAGGGAACTCTATACCATCTTGTAAGCAGTTTGTAATTAGCTTCTTAGAATCGTGAGCTAATCGAGGTAGTATGAGCTAATATATATATTGTTGTTCTTTGCTCTGGGGTTAGATCCATACCTAAGTCAGCCTCCCATTGCAACATAAATTGAGGTGTTGGTAAATCTGGAGGAGAGACCAACAATGCGTAATTTCTGGACAGTGTCTGCAATAACCAGAGCCTTGACATAAGGTCTCGAAGATCGTTTTAGAACTACAGTATGCTACCTTGAGAGGCAAACTCTGAAAATGATGAGTAAGTTGTAGGCATCTCCAAAATCCAAGAGGACTCGAAGTTAAGATGGCACTCAGTTGTTCAAAAGATGGCCACGTGTCCCTATCTCCCCAGCTCTCCACTCTATCTACACCCGCCGAAATCCACTGGCCAAAATCTGGGTCTGCAACACTTGGTTTAAAGTTTGAGTGACTGAGAACCGGGAATAAGGTCAAGTCAGTAGGGATCATTGTAGAGCGGATCAGTTTGTGGTTACACGTAGAAAGCGTAGCACCAATACCGTGTTTCCCTGAAAATAGGGCGCCCCCAGAAAGTAAGGCATGCTTGGGGGAGCGCCCTACCTCCTATTATAAGGCATCCTCCGTTTATAAGGCGTACCTGGCCTGCGTTGCACTCCGGTGGCCCCCGCTCTCTGGTGGCCCCTCGCTCTCTGGTGGTCCCCCGCTCTCCTGATTCCCACTGTAGCTGCTGATCTCCGCCCAGGTCAGGAGCCCTGCGCTAATTACAGCGCAGGAACCATGAGCCAATCACAGCCCAGGAACCGCAAGCCAATCCGCGGCCAGCTGACATTGTGCATGGCCTCTGATTGGCTTGTGGTTCCTGGGCTGTGATTGGCTCACGGTTCCTGCGCTGTAATTGGCGCAGGGCTCCTGACCTGGGCGGAGATCAGCAGCTACAGCGGAATCCGGAGTGCGGAAGCCACCGTGGAGTGGGGAGAGCGCAGACACCAGAGAGCGGGGGCCACCGGAGAGCGGGGAGACACTGGTAAAAATCGGTTTGTGTGTATGGGTATATGTGTGTGTATGGTTATGTGTGTGTGTATATGGTTGTGTGTGTGTGTGTGTATGGGTATGTGTGTATGTATGTGTATGTGTGTGTTTATGGGTATGTGTGTGTATGTATAAGTGTGTGTGTGTGTGTATGGGTATGTGTGTTGTGTGTATGGGTATGTGTGTGTGTATGGGAGTATGTTTGTGTTGTGTGTGTATGGGAGGCTGCAGTGGGATGTACCATATATAAGACATTTTCCCCCTATCCCCTCCCCCCCCCCCCCCCGAAAATAAGACATGGTCCATCTTTGGGACCAAAAAAAAATATAAGACGGTGTCTTATTTTCGGGGAAACACGGTAGTTGGATGGTCATATATAGTCTCTCTTGTCTCCATCGTCACCCATGGCAGTGTATGGAGTTGGAGTGGAGTAAAGCTCTGTTCGATCTGTACCCAAATTTTATGGTCTTTATGTCTGCACCAATCCATGACCCGAGCAAAGTGATTCGCCAGATGGTGTAATTTAATATCTGGCAGACCCACTCCCCTCTCTCTCTTTAATCTATATAGAACCGATTTTGCCAATCGGGCTTTTGTATTATTCCAAATAAAACCTGTCTGGATTTGGGAAATCGTCTTAAAAAAAACGATAGTATTTTAATGGGTAGCGTCTGTAAATAATACAAAATCTTAGGTAGAATGGTCATTTTAAAAAGCTGACACCTGCCTGTCCAAGTAAAAGTAGATTTCATCCACCTCTCACAATGCGCACAAATTAATCTTATAAGGATAGGGAAATTAGCCCTATATATAGTACCGACCAAAAGTTTGGACACACCTTCTAATTCAAAGAGTTTTCTGTATTTTCATGACTATGAAAATTGTAGATACACACTGAAGGCATCAAAACTATGAATTAACACATGTGGAATTATATACTTAAAAAAAATGTGTGAAACAACTGAAAATATGTCTTATATTCTAGGTTTTTTCAAAGTAGCCACCTTTTGCTTTGATTACTGCTTTGCACATTCTTGGCATTCTCTTGATGAGCTTCAAGAGGTAGTCACCGGAAATGGTCTTCCAACAGTCTTGAAGGAGTTCCCAGACATGCTTAGCACTTGTTGGCCCTTTTGCCTTCACTCTGCGGTCCAGCTCACCCCAAACCATCTCGATTGGGTTCAGGTCTGGTGACTGTGGAGGCCAGGTCATCTGGCGTAGCACCCCATCACCATCACACCTCCTCCTCCATGCTTCACGGTGGGAACCTGGCATGTAGAGTCCATCCGCTCACCTTTTCTGCATCGCACAAAGACACGGTGGTTGAAACCAAAGATCTGAAATTTGGACTCATCAGACCAAAGCACAGATTTCCACTGGTCTAATGTCCATTCCTTGTGTTCTTTAGCCCAAACAAATCTCTTCTGCTTGTTGCCTGTCCTTAGCAGTGGTTTCCTAGCAGCTATTTTTCCATGAAGGCCTGCTGCACAAAGTCTCCTCTTAACAATTGTTGTAGAGATGTGTCTGCTGCTAGAACTCTGTGTGGCATTGACCTGGTCTCTAATCTGAGCTGCTGTTAACCTGCGATTTCTGAGGCTGGTGACTCGGATGAACTTATCCTCCAAAGCAGAAGTGACTCTTGGTCTTCCTTTCCTGGGGTGGTCCTCATGTGAGCCAATTTCTTTGTAGAGCTTGATGTTTTTTGCAACTGCACTTGGGGACACTTTCAAAGTTTTCCCAATTTTTCGGACTGACTGACCTTCATTTCTTAAAGTAATGATGGCTACTCATTTTTCTTTACTTAGAATTTGTATTATGGCAAGAAAAAAGCAGCTAACAGTCTACTCAGTAGGACTATCACCTGTGTATCCACCAGACTTCTGCACAACACAACTAATAGTCCCAACCCCATTTATAAGGCAAGAAATCCCACTTATTAAACCTGACAGGGCACACCTCTGAAGTGAAAACCATTTCCGGTGACACGTCTTGAAGCTCATCAAGAGAATGCCAAGAGTGTGCAAAGCAGTAATCACAGCAAAAGGTGGCTACTTTGAAGAACCTGAAATATAAGACATATTTTCTGTTGTTTCACACTTTTTGTTAAGTATATAATTCCACATGTGTTAATTCATAGTTTTGATGCCTTCAGTGTGAATCTACAATTTTCATAATCATGAAAATACAGAAAACTCTTTGAATGAGAAGGTGTGTCCAAACTTTTGGTCTGTACTGTAGGTCTCGGACATATGCCGTAATCTGCAATCCCGGGTAGTGAATGGCCTTGGATGACCAGCTAAACCCAAAAGCGTCTCTTAGGCGATCCACAAGCCTGGGATGGAGAGTGATGTTTAGGGCCTCCTATTTAGATCTATTAATTTTAAAATTAGAAAGATTAGAGTAAACCTCCAGTTCCTTCAGAAGGTTAGGGAGGGAGATCTCAGGGTTCATCACAAAGAACAACAGGTCATCAGCGTATGCAGCAATTTTATGCATACACGATTTCACCCGCACACCAGTAATGTCCAAACTTGCCCTAATACGTTTCAATAGTGGTTCAAGAGTCAGAATAAAAATTAGTGAAGTCTCAAAGTTCAACTGTAGGAAAGGAATCTGGGCACTAGAGGGCTTATGGTGTTTTTCCTAGGTCCGTCGTCCTCCCGCACCTCCCTCCCCGCCACATAATGTTTGTAACTCGCACCTCCTAACGGAGCACTTGGATTAAAAGAACCTTCATCTAATGGTGGGTTCTGTCTGTTTTTTCTAAATTTTTGGACATAAAAATTAGTGAGTACAGTGGACAGCCTTGACGGGTGCCGTTTGTAATATAATAATAATAATAATAATAATAATAATAAAAAAGCTTTATTTATATAGCGCCAACATATTCCGCAGCACTTTACAATGTAGGGTTAGAGTATAGAAAATATACAGTAAGTAATTACAGTAGAGAACAAATAAAGTACAATAATTGGATACAAAACGGTCCACCCTGTCAAAGTGCCCACCCAACAAAGCGCCGGGACCAGATGGATTACCCTGTGCCTACTACAAGTCCTTCCCCTCGATTCTACAACCACACATGCTGAATATGGACAATTCCATATTGCAAGGTAGTTGATTCCCGGCTCAATCCTTAGAAGCAAAAATATCCCTAATATACAAAGAAGGGAAAGACTGGGAAATGTGTAGCAGCTACCGACCGATCTCCTTACTAAATGTTGATTTAAAAATTTTCGCCAGTATGATCGCTCGTCGAGTAGCTGCCTACCTTCCGAACAAAATCTCACTAAACCAAACTGGATTTGTGGGGGGAAGAGAGGGGAGGGACAACGTGCTGAAGGTACTGCACCTTACTCATTATACCAACCGACAAAAAATTCCACTAGTCCTCCTGGGAACGGACGCTGAAAAAGCCTTTGACAGGGTGGACTGGTTATACCTAGAAGAGATGTTGCTTAGCTTCGGCATCCCGACCCAACTAGTTGCGGCGATTTTAAAAATGTACACCAGCCCAACCGCTCGCATCAGCATCAACGGCTCCCTAACAGATACCTTCTCCATACCCAATGGCACGAGACAGGGGTGCCCACTATTATTTATCCTAGCAATGGAACCCCTGCTGATTGATATTCAGCTTGATAAAAGGATTCAAGGCATTACACTAGGAGAGACGCATCATAAAACAGCTGCCTTCGCAGACGATTTACTCATATTCATGACCAATCCTTCTAAAAGCTTCCCCCCCTTATTAAAAATATTTGACAATTACAGTGCCCTCACCAATTTTAAAATAAACACATCGAAATCGGAGGCCTTAGACCTGAACGTCCCACTACCAATCCTATCCAGATTAAAAACCACATATCTGTTCTCATGGCCCAAATCGCACATCACTTATCTAGGCATAAAAATTAGCAGAACTCATAAAGCTCTTTTCTCCCTCAACTACCCCCCTTTATTAGACAGAGTAACTGCCACTATGAAAACTTGGCGTGACCCTTTCTTATCCTGGATGGGTCGTAAGAATATCCTCAAAAGCCTCATCCTGCCTAAATTTACTTACCTCTTCTCTATGTTACCAATACATGTCCCTAATGCGTATCTACGCAAGGTCAACTCTCTTCTTTACGCCTACATTTGGAAACATAAGAGACACCGCTTAAATCTCCGCACTCTTTCTCTTCCAAAAGTAAAAGGAGGAAGTGGCGCACCAGATATTAAAATCTATTACCACGCAGCAGTCCTCTCACGCTCTGTTGATATCATACGACACACACACAACAAATTATGGATTGATATAGAAAACAAATTATCCCCACAGCTCCTCCGCCCCCTCCTACTGACGCACTGCAGTGACAAATCACCTGAACGCCAACATAACCCTCTCACAAGCACACTCCTACGAATATGGACCAATATACATACCTACCTGATGCCCCCATCGACTCCTCTCCTTACCCTGTTAGATATACTAACGGGAGCGAACCTACTACACAACCCCAGCAAATACCGCACCGGACTACTTGCCAGTCTAACAGCGGATCAATTATATGCAGACGGAGCACTTCTCCCATTATCTAATCTGCACAAAATACCTGGCCTCGAATCTATTAATTTCCTCCAATATAAGACTCTACAATCACTCCTACACAACATCCGATTCGATACGGCACTCACCCGCAATCCCATTTGAAACGCTCTGCGCAAGACAGATTAGACCTACTAAGATCCTTTCTACCATTTACCAAAGCATTTTGGATAGAGATGTACCCATGAAAAGAGCCTATATACATAGTTGGGAAAAAGATTTAGGTTATAAGTTTACACCTCAACAGATTTCATATATCTACACCCACTCAAATGGCCCGACTAAATGCATCAAGGTACAGGAGAACTCCTACAAAATTCTCTCCCGCTGGTATACTGATCCGCTGAGAACACACAAATGGAAGACACAATTCCCTACGAATTGCTGGCGTTGTGGTGATGTGAACGGGAACTACATCCACCTTTGGTGGCATTGTCCATCTCTGATCCCCTATTGGAACCAGACGACACGCCTGATCAGAGATGTGACTAAACAAAATATCAAGTTATCCCCGGAAGTTGTCCTGTTAAATCTACCCCTAGACGCTTCCCATGGTGAGTTCTCTGTGTTAATCTGTACAATACTGGCTGTAGCGAAACTTCTTTTACCAACGGTATGGGGATCTCCTCAAATCCCGACTCTTCAGTCGTTAATTGATAAAACTGACCAACTGTATCTAGTAGCGAAACTAGCTGCCTCTGTGAACCACACACAAGCAACTGTTAATAACCACTGGCGAGCTTGGGTACTCTTCAAAAAGTCGCTCATAGTACCTTAATCTTGACCCCTCGCCTCATTTACTCAATGGAGATCCTCTAGGCTCCACCTCCTGACCCACCCTCCCCGCCTCTTACTTCCCCTCTAATCTATTATTCTCTCTCCTATTCTCCTACCTATCCTCTATTCCTCTCTCATTTACTATGCCATCTTCTTCTTGTGCTTAACTTTCTCTAGATAGTTTGACAATAACCGTATTTAAACATATGTTTGGAATTATTTAATCATTTTCCATCGATTGTCACGAGCTGAATTCTTCTTTTCTGTAATTATCTGATTATCATCTTCATATCTTGTAAAACAATAAAAAGAATTTTTGAAATTGTATACAAAACAATAGGCATAGAATCAATGTGAAAAAAAAATACAATAAATAAAGCAAGAAATGAAGGTGACCCTGCTCAAAAGAGCTTACAATCTACAACGGATATCAAAATATAATAATATCAAAAGAGTCAGACAGGACATCGTTCACACAAACTCTAGCCGAAGGTACCGAGTACAGAGACAACACTCGCCGAAATATCTTTGTCCCCAAGCCAATAAGGGCCAGAGTTTCTTCCATGAATGACCAGTTTACCTAATCAAACGCTTTTTCCGCGTCTGTCGACAATAACATCAACGGAACGCTGGAAAGTTTACCTTTATATATTAAATTTATTACTTTGGCGGTGTTGTCCCTAGCCTCTCGCCCCACCACAAAACCCACCTGATCCGGGTGAACGATTCTATTTATCAGAGGGGAAAGTCTGTTCGCAAGAATATTAGCAAATAATTTGGTGTCAACATTCAGTAACGAGATCGGACGGTAACTGGAGCTTGTGAATTACAGCAATAGTTGCTCGTAACACATCTTTCAGGGGTGTCACCGTGTCCTTCATAGCATTGAAAAAGGCTCTTAGATATGGTAGAAACTTGTCCCGTAATTTCTTATAATATTGGACTGTAAACCCATCTGGGCCCGGTGCTTTGCCACATTTAGAAGAAGATATAGCCTACCCAATTTCCTGATCCGATATCGGGGTTTCTAAAGATTGTATTGTAGACTCCAGTAGTGTCCGTAGACCCGAAGATTTAATATACCCCCATATACGAGATTTAAAACACGACGAGTCGACTGGAGATTGTATCTTGTCTATATATTGTATAGGGAGACATAATACTTTTGAAATGTCTCAGCTATGTCCAGGGGAAGCGTTGATCGGCGTGACCCTGTTGAAGAGACAATTTCTGGAACATATGTAGCTGCTCTTTGTATACGCGAAGCTTTAGCTAGGGATTTGCCTGCTTTGCTGCCATGCTTATAGTAGTGACGACGCCATCTAAAAAGAACTCCTTTTGCTTTTTTAAGCAGAACGGCCCGTAATGCTTCTCTAACATCAAGTAACTCTCTCCTCAGATCTGTTGAAGCAAGTTGCTTATGTTGCATTTCTAAAACTCTCAATAGCATTAGCAAGTCCCTGGTCTCTGCCTCTCTCTCATTTTTTCAATCTGGCTCCATGCTGTATTAGGGCACCTCTTACCACGCATTTATGGGCTGCCCATATCGTCACTGGCGACAGATCAGTGGAAGCATTAAGGTCAAAGTAATCTTGTAATGTTTTAGTTACGTCTCTGAACACTATAGAATCATCTAGCAAGGAAGCATTTAGTTTCCATTGCCATGGGGGAGGTGAGTGTAAGCAAAACCGAGACCAGGGCATGATCGGAAAAGGTAATGTGTTCAATTCCTGCGTCTTTTAATCTAGTCAAGTCAGTATGTGGCGCCCCACAACGAGTGCGTCACAAGAGGGTATTGCAGCCATAAATGCAGCCGCAATATTCTCTGACACAGCAGTGATCTGGTTAACTTTGAGATCCAACCCTGCATGCATCACCTAGAACAGAGGGCCAACCCAGGGTCCTGGTGGGCGGAGTGCTAGGGAAGTGTGTAGGAAGTACAGACCCTTAGTCAATAGGAGAAGGAGTCTAGAACTTGACCTGAGAAGTCTAGAACTTGGAGCAGGAGCGGGGGCTCCGCACCCCGTGCAGCCCCCGGGCCGTCACCGGTCGGGTGTCAGCACCTGAGGCCTCAACAACTGGGATCGGGCATCATTAACCACGGGTTCCAAAATATCCCGTGCCCAAAACTCACAGCCGGTTCACTGGTACCGAAGCTGGCAGCAGTTCACCTCTGCTACGCGAACCAGAAGCGTGGAGGAGCAGCTTCACAGGAGCACCCCACCACCAGCCAACTTCCAGTCGTCTAACCAGCGGTGTACCCACTGAGGGATCCAAGGCTCCCCAAAACATCCACAACGTATATCTTGGATAGGGCATTGAAGCAGCCTCCCCGTACCCGATCTGGTATTCCTGGGCGACAATGGCAAAACACTTAGCTAGAATGGAGGAACACTTGCGGATCTCTGAGGGACACCATCACTGCTGAGTCAACCCGGACCACTACCCGTGAACTGTATACCATGTACTGCCTGCTGGTTACAGTAAAGACCCGTTGCAGAGACTTTCTGTGTCCGTGCTTCCTTATGAACTGTCCGTCCGCACTACAAGGTAACCGCAGCTGCCGCACAACATCTTAAGCAGCTCCAGCCTCCAGGGATCACCGCTCAGCCTGTGGGGAGCGTTCCATCTTGCTGCTGTCCATCCCCCGGAGGTTCCGCAGCGTCGGTAACGATTGCCGAAACTACTCATAGGTGGGGTCACGAATAAATTAAACCCCTTTAATCTGTTCCTACAAGACGTCTTCACTTTTGATCTGCACTCAACCGGGCCCCACTACCGGCAGGCGCGGCCCACCCGTGACAAGGAGGAAGGAGCTACAGCCTGTCTAAACCGGAGTCCACGGGCTGACGGTGAGTCAAGTATTTCGTAGGAGGAGATAATCAAGTCTAGAGTAGATATCATGGGCTAATGAGTAGAATGTGTAATCTCTATTCTCAGGATAAAGCAGGCGCCAAGCATCTAGTAATTGGTAGTCATGTAGTGTACATCTTAGGCGGCCGTTACACGCTTCAATATCGATAGCGATATTGTTAGCGATCACGTGCACGCGCGATCGTTAACAATATCGTTCACATCGCTGGTGAGCTGTCACACAGGCAGACTCACCAGCGATGTGGACCAGCAAGATTGCTGGTAACTATGGTACACATCGGGTTACTAGGCGCCGCGCGGCGCTTAGTAACCCGACGTTTACCATAGATACCATCTCCCAGCATAGGCTCTGCCGCTGGGAGATCGTTCATCGTGGTGTCACACACCACGATGAGGCAGATTGATCAAGCGTTTATCGCTTGATATGAGCTCCGGCTCACAAATCTGCGATCTAATGATCAAGCGATTTTACATTGTAAAATCGCTTGATTGCACGCAGCGATGCACAAACGATATCGCTTAAGCGATCAAAAAGAAGATCGCTTAAGCGATATCGTGCCTTAGTCGTAGTTGCGCCGCTTTAGATAGTCCAGATCTACCTTTTGAAGTATCTAGATCAGGGTTGAGGGCGATGTTAAAGTCTCCTCCTAGTATCAGAGTCCCCTCTGAAAAATCCTCTACTTTTTCCAGGGATTTCAATGATGGCCACTTTACACACACCAATTTATCTGTCCAACTTCTGAACAACTTACTGGTTGCAGTGAAATCATGGAGACATTGCTCCATTTTGTGGCTGTGTATAAATGGTACAATGTATCCATGATTTCACTGCAACCAGCAAGTTGGTCAGAAGTTGGACAGATAAGCTGGTGTGTGTAAAGTGGCCCTGAGAAAGATATTTGACCTGAGTTTGGAAGATAAAGCGAGGCAAAAGTGTGTATGTCTGGGAGGCAATTTTACCTTTGACCATCAGAAGTCTTCCATCTCCATCACTACGGGAGTCCATGAATTCACATGGTAGTGATCTTGCTATGGCAATGCTGGTACCACAGGAGTGAGTATCTTCTAATAAACTGTGATACACCATGGGGAAACAATGATTTGAAAGTTTGAACGGCTTGGCGGCATATAGTTGGGTTTCCTGAAAGATGGCAACGTGTATTTTGTTAGATTTTAGATAGTTAAACAAGAATAACCTTTTAACTGGGTCGTGCAGGCCTTTTACATTCAACATACCTAGTTTTAATTCCGTTAGGTCACTGTGCGGCATTATTTTATCAATGGCTGGGACGCAGAAATAAGGTAAGAGAGGGGCACAAGAGAAATAGAAAAGCAACAAAGAGATAGAAAACTGTAAGTAATAACAAAAACAGTAATTAAGAAATAATAAAGAGACGTAATATGTCTAAACTGGACTAGCTGGAAACACAGATCCCCTCACAAAAGGAAAGGTAAGAGGATCCTCGTGTGGCGCCCCGCAACGAGTGCATCACAGGAGGTTATTGCAGCCAAGACAGTAGCAGCAATATTCTCTGACTAAGCAATGATACAGTTAACTCAGAGATCCATACCCTACATGCATCACCTAGCATAGAGGGCCAATAAGGTCCTGGTGGGCGGAGTGTAGTGGTAGAGTGTGAGGAGAAGGTGTAACAGCAACGTAGGAGAAGGAAGCAAGAGCTTCAGCTCTGCAACCTAGGAGAGGGGGTTGCACAGTTCCGTGCGGCCCCCTGGCCAATTCCCCTGGCAATCACCCCCGGTTGAGCACCATTATTCCCGGTGCCTTAACAACCGATCATCCGGGCATCAACATGAGGGTCCAAAAACATCCCGTGCCCATCTACAGCCGGTTTGCTGGTACCGAAGCTGGGAGTCGTTTATCACTTCTATGCGAACCAGAGGAGTGGAGGGACCGCTTTACAGGAGCACCCCACCACCGCCACACACAGTCGTCTAGCCAGCGGTGTACCCACCAAAAGGACCCGAGGCTCCCCAAAACATCTGGAACGTATACCCCGGATAGGGCATTCAAGCAGCCTCCTTGTATCCGATCTGGCATTCCTGGGCGACAACGGCAACACAAGTTTAGTTAGCATGGAGGAACACCGCGGATCTCTGAGAAACACTGGTCATTGCTGAGTCCACCCGGTCCACTACCCTTCACTGTATGCCATGTACTGCCTGCTGGTTACAGTAAAGAACCCGTTACAGAGACTTCCAGTGTCCGTGCTTTCCTATGAATTGTCTATCCGCATACTAAGGTAACCGCAGCTGCCTCAGAACATCTTGCGCAGCTTCTGGCTCCGGGTATCACCGCTCAGCCTGTGGGGAGCGTTCCATCTTGCTGCATTCCATCCTCCGGAGGCCCCGCAGCGCCGGTAAAGTTACCGGAACACTCATAGGTGGCGTCACGAAACAAATTAACCCCTAATCTGTTCACCTAACGACGTCTTTATTGATCTGGAACACCGGGCCCCACTACCGTCAGGCACGGTCCATCCATGACAAGAAGGAAAGAAGAAAACGCCTGTCCCTCGGAGTCCTGGCCACGGTGAGTCAGAATTTGGCGTCACGAGCAGGATACGAGCAGGCCCGTTCCCTAACGGGTATAATGTGCTTAAAAGACTTTATTTTACTAAAATGGACTTTGTTCGTCCCAAAAAGAACTTTTCCCGCCTTTTCACCGTTGGGCCAAGATGGCGATGCCCGCCATGAGGATCACCACGTGCAAGCCCAGGGGTGAGCCACCGCCCCTCTTCGTGGGAGGGCCAAGGCAAAGGCGCCAAAATCATTGTCCGCCCTGATTGCTCGAAACAACCATGGGGGCGGACCAAAGACTTTTTCCCACAATTGGACTAAAAAAAAGCCTACAAGGAAGTGGGAGTGTCAGACTCTTCTTCACCAGCTCTTGACCAAAATGGCTACCGGTTTGGACGGGTGTGGTACCTTCAAGAAGATGGCCAGCATGAGACTCCATGAGCTAATGCAACAGGTCGAAGCGGAGGCCAGAGCAGCCATAGGCCATCCCGGTCCGGGTCCTGTCCTCACAATCGACGGCAGCCCCGACTTCTGGCAGGAGGCGTTGCAAGACCTCAGGGTGCGGCTCATAGAAACAGTAGAGTGGACGATCCGCAGCTGGAGCGCGAGCATGGGCAGGCGACTCCATCGGGCTATCCAGCAGAACCGTATCGGTGCATTCACTCCAGAGCCGGACGGCAATTCCTGTTTTGCCGCCTCACCCACGCCGACCACCTGTCCTGCTTCATCGCCGGAGCCCATAAACTACTTCATCCCAGTGGAGGCCGCAGTTCACCCCGTTCCAGTACCTGAAGCCGCAGCCGAATCCGTTTCAGAGCCGGAGCTTGTAACCCGCTCCACAGAGGAAGTCGACACCTACCTGGTTCCCGCTGAGGAACCTACGACTGGTCTCACCACTACCCCAGAGACTGTCGCCTGTTTCTCCCCTAAACCGGAGGCCTATTCTGCAACTTCAGAGGTCTACCTGGTTACCGGGGTCGAAACACCACTACCTGATGTAACAGAAGAAGAGGCAGGCAGCCTGGAAGCCCTGCAGGACGACCCTATGGAAGGCTCCGCTGCACCGACATCCCGTTATCCGGAGGATTCCATTCCAGCATCTCCAACCGCCGAGCAGCCCGATGTAATTGTCAAGGGAGAGGAGTATGAGGACGAAGACGAGACCCACAGTGCCGCTGAGGATCTCTACACCGGATTTGCCTGGGGAGATACCGTGAACCCTTCGGCCGAGCAATCTGCTCGGGTACGTTGGTCAAGTGCAGCTACAACACCTTCCCCGGTGCCGTTTACCGTGTACCGATCCAGACTGCCCACCAAGCTCAAGCCGTTCAACAGCCTACACATCGCAGTGACTTTATTCACACTCTGTACCGCACCGACGATGATGTACGTCGCATCCGCAGGGAGGAGTGGCGGGCTCGTATGCGCGCCAACATGCAGGCTCGTGCTGAAGCTCGCCGCCAACCCCCACTACCTGATGAACTCCGCAAAGAAGGAAGGGTGAGCACTTTCAACCTATCCACCGGGTGGGGTTTTGCCAGGGAGGAGGGCGTGCATGAGGAAGTGTTTGTGGGGAGGAGCGATGTAGAGTCACATTTGCCGAGAGGACACCCAGATCGTGACCTGTATAGAGGGGACACTATTACCTACGAGCGACATGCGTGCTGTGATGGGTGGTTCGCTATATGGGTGCGCAATAGTGCCCCCCATAAGTGACTTTCTGTTTGAACTCTGCCAGAGACTTCTTCCTGTTTAATGGGCAACACTGCAACCTGGCGGCTATAGCCTGGACTCATAACATGGACAGCCGACCGCCCGCCGGGTCCGCAAAAGTGTTAACCTGTTTCCTTTTACTTGCAATATCTTAAGTAAAGTGAATACCTGTTGTTAATAAAAGTGTAACTTTTATGACCTGTTATAAAACGCAAAAATCTCTCTGTAATGTTTGGGTAGCGCGACACTTGGGGACAAGTGTATTTCACCAAGGGGGAGTGTGGCGCCCGCAACGAGTGCGTCACAGGAGGGTATTGCAGCCAAGATAGTAGCAGCAATATTCTCTGACTAAGCAATGATACAGTTAACTCAGAGATCCATACCCTACATGCATCACCTAGCATAGAGGGCCAATAAGGTCCTGGTGGGCGGAGTGTAGTGGTAGAGTGTGAGGAGAAGGTGTAACAACAACGTAGGAGAAGGAAGCAAGATCTTCAGCTCTGCAACCTAGGAGAGGGGGTTGCACAGTTCCGTGCGGCCCCCTGGCCAATTCCCCTGGCCATCACCCCCGGTTGAGCACCATTATTCCCGGTGCCTTAACAACCGATCATCCGGGCATCAACATGTGGGTCCAAAAACATCCCGTGCCCATCTACAGCCGGTTTGCTGGTACCGAAGCTGGGAGTCGTTTATCACTTCTATGCGATCCAGAGGAGTGGAGGGACTGCTTTACAGGAGCACCCCACCACCGCCACACACAGTCGTCTACCAGCGGTGTACCCAACAAAAGGACACAAGGCTCCCCAAAACATCCGTATCGTATACCCCGGATAGGACTTTCAAGCAGCCTCCTTGTACCCGATCTGGCATTCCTGGGCGACAACGGCAACACAAGTTTAGTTAGCATGGAGGAACACCGCGGATCTCTGAGAAACACTGGTCATTGCTGAGTGTCGAGCCCACTGGGACGAGGGTACTCGGTACCGGACCATGTCTGCTATGGGGGAAGTCACGGGTGATCCTGGTCCGGACTGTGTCCCGGGCCCTGGCAAATAAAAGGGTGTATTTACAGGGGAGAATAGTCTATCGTGACGCCACCCACTATATGCGGCCAGTAAGGGGGCCGCCGCTGCTGCAGAACCTCCGGGGATTATGTAGTGGCAGCATAGATGGTATAATTCCAGTGGGTAGAACTGTATTCCCCGGGGCAATGATGGTATAGTCTATAATGGATATGGATGGTGGAGACGGGGTTAAAGAACACACACTCACGTTTTGTAGTCAAAGGTGCAATTCTCCTTTTCTCCTGATGCTGCAGCTTCTTCTAATCTGTGTGCAGAGCCGACAGGCTTGTAGCTCTGCAGGTGGGAGCTCTCTGCTGCTGGATTTAGGGCAAAGGATGCAATCAATACACAGACTCACAGTTTTGCTGTTTTCCAAAGCTTTACTGCAGATGTTGTTGCAGATTATAGTCCACGGAGTCTGTAATGGGGATAAGCTCTCTTCCCACCCTGTCCGGGTCTTCAGCTTCCTCGTGCTGCGCTGTGTGTGTGTCCTGGCTGCTGCTTCTAGCTGAGCTGCTGGGACTTCTCACTCTTTCTCTGTGTTCTGCTGGTACCACTTGGCTAGGCAACTTGAGTCCTCTGTGCTGTGCTGACCCCTTCGTGTTGCTTTGCACTGGTACTATGGGCATCTAGAAATCCCACTGTTCCTGGATTCACTGTGCTGTGGGTGCCATACACAGTACCGCATCCGGTGTCCGTTCTGTGCGCTTTCCTTTCCAGCTCCCAGAGGTGTTCCTCAGTCTGTAGTTCTCCCATTCCTCCGACCCTTGCTGGGACTGCACTGAGCTAACTTTGCTCTAACTGTGCTCTTCACAGTACTGTCCCGTACTGAACTGAGCTCTCCCTCATGAGCAGGAGTATTTAAGGAAGCAGGTTGTCAGTGTGTTGTGGGGAGAGAACCCATGTGATGTTATGGTGGCACATTAACCCATGGGATGCCACACTGAGTCCACCCGGTCCACTACCCTTCATGGTATGCCATGTACTGCCTGCTGGTTACAGTAAAGAACCCGTTACAGAGACTTCCAGTGTCCGTGCTTTCTTATGAACTGTTTATCCGCATACTAAGGTAACCGCAGCTGCCTCAGAACATCTTGCGCAGCTTCTGGCTCCGGGGATCACCGCTCAGCTTGTGGGGAGCGTTCCATCTTGCTGCATTCCATCCCCCGGAGGCCCCGCAGCGCCGGTAAAGTTACCGGAACACTCATAGGTGGCGTCACGAAACAAATTAACCCCTAATCTGTTCACCTAACGACTTCTTTATTGATCTGGACCACCGGGCCCCACTACCGGCAGGCGCGGTCCATCCGTGACAAGGAGGAAAGAAGAAAACGCCTGTCCCTCGGAGTCCCGGCCACGGTGAGTCACAAGGGTTGTAGATGACCATGTATTAGCCCCTTGCAGACCTGGGACATACTAACATTACAAAAATTTCCCTCAACCAACATCGGCACAATATCTTATCGTAACTCACCCTCAACTCCCACCCCTCCGCCCGCAGCCAAACATCCTTAGTAACATCCCTCCTACGTTCAGATGTCTTGCTACAAAGCAATATAAAATATAAGTAATAGTATTGGAGAGGGTGTATATCAGTGAAGCCTGTTTACACCAATCCAATTCTCCCATTTACAATGGTTTAAATATAAAAAGAAAAAGGGTAAACAAACGAGCTGTTATTCAAGTTGGGGAGCTGTCACGGGATCCCCCTCTCCTTCTTCTTGGGCTAGTAGCTGCAGGTGTTCGGGGGCTACTTCTGGCTGACCTTCTCTTTTGTTGTGAATCATCATTGGAGGAGCTGCGGGAACGACCCAAGCTAGTAAATCTCTTAAATCCTTCCAGTGATAACCAGTCTGGGATTGCAAAAGGCGGAATGCCTAGGAAAGCAAAAAGGCCTTCAAGATCGTCTTTTATCCAGAGGTAATATATTTTGCTATCCTTTCTCACGGTCAGATGGAAAGGGTGACCCCAGCGATATGTAGCTCCTTGTTCTTTAATCTTTAGAAGCAGAGGTCGAAGCTGCCGTCGCATATAGAGTGTGAGACTGGAGACGTCTGGGAACAGGCGTATGTTAGCTTCTTCATAAAGTATGTTGCCATATGACCACGCTGAATCGACAATGTTATCCTTAGCTGTAAAGTTATGCATTCTGCATAGGACATCTCTCGAGTTCGCAGGGTCTATAGGGATTTTTAAAGTACATTACCTTACATAAACCTCGTTGTGCAAGTTAAACATACGCTTACCTTTGGCATTATATAATGACACACAGATCATCTCAATTGTGCAGTACACCCGCACGGTTTTCGGATACACTGCAGCCTTTGCAGCGCTGGGGTCCTGAGGTCCTGAGTTTATTTCCCACCAAGGACAACATCTGCAAGGAGTTTGTATGTTCTCCCCGTGTTTGCGCGGGTTTCCTCCGGGCACTCCGGTTTCTTCCCACATTGTAAAGACATACTGATAGGATGTTAAGATTGTGAGCTCCAAGAGAGACAGCATTACTCATGTATGTAAAGTGCTATGGAATTAATAGCACTATATAAATAAATAAATATTATTATATTATATTATACCTCCGTTGTTGCATTAACGCAGTGGAGGAATTTCACTGTTCAGACACTGACCGCAGTCACTATACAACCTCATGTTTCTGAGGTTACCATTTCAGGTGAATGGCTTCTCCAAACACTATCTCCTGACAGTCCAGATATCTGGGACAGCTGCCTTACTGGAACCACCGACGATGATCTGTCATAAGGTTCAGACTGATTCCTGTCAGTCCAGGTTCCCTGCAGGGCCCTCACACTCTGCAGCCACACCATGTCCTCAACAGAAGTTAGCAGCATATGTTAGCAACGTTTCTTGTGCACTGGGTAAAAACGCACTAGTTCAAACGCATTTGCAATACGTTTTCACCATACAAGTCTATGGATGCATTAATGCATGCGTTTTGCTGCATTTCTATGCGTTAGCCCAGCTGAAAAAACGCATTGCGTCAAAACGCAACAAAAACGTGATGTGAAAAGGTCCTTATACACGTTTAATTCCTTTTTGTGTATTGGAACAACACACACGAAAAAACAACACAGAAAAAAAAGCAATTTGGACAAAATTTCACACAAAATCCCCAAAGTTGGCCAGACAAAATTGTTGCCAATTTTCCAAACTTGTGGGTAAAGAATTTTGTTTAAAGCATGAAATCCTCACTCAAATTCACCTTTGCAAAGTACATAGTGTGGGCAATGTGATAATCACACCTGAAACCAAAAAAGGTGAGAAGTTGACTCAATCTTTGCATTGTGTGTCTGTGCCATACTAAACAAGGAGAACAGAAAGTGAAAGAGAGAACTGTCTGAAGACTTGATATTTTTCAACAATTTTGCCTTTCAACAATCTCAAGGTTACAAGTCCATCTCCAGAGATCTTGAAGTGGCTACATCCATGGTGCGCTATATAATGAAGAAGATTACAACCAATGGCATTGTAGCTAACTCCCTGGACAGCAGAGAAACTTTTGAGAGATTTTGCAAGGCAGGATAGTCTGGATGATGGATAAGGGGTCCTAATCAAATTCCAAAAAAATGTAAGGTGCCACCTTAGAAGTCTCCAGTGCTTTCTCTCAAACCATTTTCTAGTGCTTTTTGAAGTGTGTTTTGGGTCATTTTCCTGCTGGAAGACCCATGACTTCTGAGGGAGACCCAGCTTTCTCACACTGGGCCCTACATTATGCTGCAAAATTTGTTGGTAGTCTTCAGACGTCATAATGCCATGCACACTGTCAAGTAGTCCAGTGCCTGAGGCAGCAAAGCAACCCCAAAACATCAGGGAACCTCCGCCATGTTTGACTGTAGGGACCATGTTCTTTTCTTTGAATGCATCTTTTTTTCTCCTGTAAACTCTATGTTGATGCCTTTGCCCAAAAAGTTCTACTTGTCTCATCTGACCAGAGAAAATTCTTCCAAAACGTTTTAGGCTTCCTCAGGTCAGTTTTGGCAAACTCCAGCCTGGCTTTTGTATGTCTCGGGGTAAGAAGTGGGGTCTTCCTGGGTATCCTACCATACAGTCCCTTTTCATTCAGATGCCGAAGGATAGTACGGGTTGACACTGTTGTACCCTCGGACTGCAGAGCAGCTTGAACTTGTTTGGGTGTTAGTCAAAGTTCTTTATCCACCATCCGCACAATCTTGCGTTGAAATCTCTCGTCAATTTTTCTTTTCCGTCCACATCTAGGGAGGTTAGCCAGAGTGCCATGGGCTTTAAACTTCTTGATGACACTGTGCACGGTAGACACAGGAACATTCAGTTCTTTGGAGATGGACTTGTAGCCTTGAGATTGCTCATGCTTCCTCACAATTTGGTTTCTCAAGTCTTCAGACAGTTCTTTGGTCTTCTTTCTTTTCTCCATGCTCAATGTGGTACACACAAGGACACAGGACAGAGGTTGAGTCAACTTTAATCCATGTCAACTGGCTGCAAGTGTGATTTAGTTATTGCCAACACTAGGGATGAGCGAGTCTACCAGTTACTACTCGCTATTCTGCGAATAATCGGGTACTCACTGGACTCGTTACTCTGCGAATCTTTTAGCGATTACTCGCACAGTAATGAGTCCAATGTAAATATAGGGAAATGCAATGCCTCTGCTGCTGGACCCTATAAAGAGGTCTGGTAGCATAGGAAAACCTGCAATACCCTATTTTATTGTATATAAGCCGGTTATAAAAAGGCGTTCGTTGTAAAATGAAACCGGTTTTTGACGGTTTTGCACTGTCCGTCACATTCCGCTCCGATAGACAGCCGTTGAAGTAAAACGGTTTTAACCGGACAGGTTTAGTTTGACAAACGGATTACACAGGATAGTACCGGGCAGGATTAATCCGGTTAGATTTCACATGGCTGTCTATGGGACCGGATTGAACAGGAACGGGACAATCCTGTGAAATCCGTTTGGAACTTAGGGTTAACGCTTTTTTACTACTGCTCGCAAAACAATGTATTAGGGGATTGCAGGTTGTTCCTCTGCTGCCAGACCTCTTATCTCTTAATGGGGTCCAGGAACAGATGAATTATTCTCTATTACTCGTTTCCCCATTCATTTACATTGGACTCGCTAGACTCTTAACGAGTAGCGAGTCCCAGACTCGGACTAGTTAGAGTCTAGCGATTCCGAGTAATTTAGGACTCGCTCATCCCTAGCCAACACCTGTTAGGTGCCACAGGGAAGTTACAGGTGCTATCAATTACACAAATCAGAGAAGCATCACATGATTTTTCCAACAGTACCAATACTTTTGTCCACCCCCTTTTTTATGTTTGGTGTGGAATTAGATCCATTTTGGCTTTAGGACAATTCTTTTTTTTTTTTTGGTTAAATTAGTTTTTATTGGGTATAACAAATAATGTACATTTGATATATTGCCAAACCATAAGGCAATATAATCAAGAAACATCAGTCAATATATCATAACATTTAAACATAATAGTCTTTTTTGTGAACTGGACCCCTCATAATGTTGATATAAGATTGTTGACCTCTGTAAGCATTAGGGGTATTATTCTGATATCGTCGACAACTATGTTATTCTATATTAGAAAACTTACGTAATTTTGAAGAAAAGTAAGAAGAGAGAGGGGGTAAAGAGGAAGGAGAAAGAGGGAAGGCTAGGGTGGGAATGTGCTGCGAACTTAAACCTTACACCTTTAAGTTTAGTTCTAAGAGTGGAGATATTGTAACCTTATTGGAGTACCCATTCCTCTAGTTCCGGCGAGTCCCTGAACAGTAGCCATGAGGCCCATTGGTCATGGTGACGCTGTGTGGCTGAGTCCGTGTGTACTGTTTGTGAGAGAAGGTCTTCCATCCTGCAGATAACATTCATCTCATTTACCAGTTCACTACGGGAGGGAGGTCTGGTGCGGCCCCACCACCTGGGTATGAGGCGTCTAGCGGCCGTCAAGAAATGGCGTAATAGGCCTTTCTTGAACTGAGCTTGGGACATAGAGGTCATATTGAGCAGAGCAATTTCTTCCGTAAAGTCGATCTGGCGGCCCGAGACTCTAATGTATAAATCGCGGACTGCCTGCCAAAATGGTATAATTAATCGGCAGCTCCACCAAATGTGTGTATAGGTGCCAATTGCATTAAGGCACCTCCAACATTTGTCGGACGCCTCTGGACAAATTGTTTTCACCATCGCCGGCACCTGTTCCATCTCGCCATCACCTTGAAATTACGCTCCTGTGATAGAGCCGATGTCGATGCCTTGTTGGTGAGGATGTATGCCTTTTCCCATTGGAGGTCTGACAAGTCCCTTCCCAGCTCTTTTTCCCATGCACGTCTGTAACGCGGCAAGTCGGGGGCATTAGCATCTGCTGTGTCTCTGAAGATGTTATAGAGCATCGAAATGACATGTGGCGTTTTAGTTCCTAGGGAACACATGTGTTCAAAAGGTGTCAATTGGCGCGTCAATGAGTTTAGTGGTAGTGAGTGTATGAAACTTTGCAGCCTGGCGTAAAGTAGCCATGCGTCGCCTGGTGGTCGGGTAGAGGGGAACAAGCTGTCCAGTGAACGTAATCCATTTATGTCTAGGTAGTCTTTGATGGTAGGGTGGGAGGTTTTCGGGATTCCTAGGAAGGAGGTCCTATTATTATCTACCTCGAATGTAGGGTTGTTATAAATAGGGGTCATCGGGCCAGGATGTGTGGTCATTCGCAGTGTTTTGTTCTGTAAAACAAATAAGAAGGCAATCTGAGTGGTTAAGAAAGAGGCGGAACGCCCCTTAAGGTGTTGGGGAATCCACATCTGCGATATGGGCCACCCATCAGACCTCGCCAACTCCACCTCCACCCATCTCTTCTTTTCACCACGGTCCAGTAGGTCGAGGATGCATTTGCTCATAGTCGCCCAGTGATAATGAAGCATGTTAGGCAGACCAACTCCCCCCCTTTTAAGGGCCCGACATAGGAGATTATATGACAGTCTTGGGGGAGCATGTGTCCAAATGAAACGTGTGAAAAGAGTTTTTAGTCAGGAGAAGAAGGCTGCAGGCAGATTGAAAGGGGCAGTTTGGAAGATGTATAGCACCCTAGGAAGTATGTCCATACGTAGTGCATGAATCCTTCCCAGCCATGTCAGTGACAATTTATTCCATTTGTTTAGATCTTTTTCTATTTTGTCCAGCAGTGCCGGGTAGTTTAAATCAAATAGTTTGTCTAGGTCAGCAGGGAGTTTCATCCCCAGGTAATCCAAGGAGACCTGTCTCCAGGTAAAGGAGAACTCTTGCTCTAGCAAAGCAACTACTAGCCCATGTAGGGAGACGTTTAGCAATTCCGATTTGGAGGCGTTAATTTTAAAGTTGCTGAGGCGGCCATATGTAGATAATTCAGATAAAATATTCGGGAGGCTTATCAGGGGATTTGTTATATAAAGCAACAAATCATCAGCAAAAAGTGCTATTTTGTGGCTACGTCCCCCTAGGTCAAGGCCCCGGATCGAGGGGTTTCCCCGCAGGGAGCAAGCCAGGGTTTCCATGCATATCACATATAGCAATGGGGATAGAGGGCATCCCTGACGTGTACCATTTCTAATAACAAAGGGTTCTGACAGGGACCCATTAATCCGGAGCCTGGCCGCGGGGCACGTGTATAGGGCCCCTATGCGATGGAGCATTATATCGTTCAGCCCCAGGTGTTTCAAAGCAGCGAACATGAACCCCCAGTGCACCCTGTCGAATGCTTTCTCGGCGTCTATCGACAGGATGCACATGGGTATGCCCCTTGTCTTGGCCATATCTATGAGAGCCAATGAGCGGATCGTATTATCTCTGGCCTCCCGTCCCCTCACAAAGCCCACCTGGTCCATATCCACCACTCCTGGGAGAAGTGAGCTCAGTCTATCCGCTATGATCTTGGCGTATAGCTTGATATCCAAATTCATTAAGGATATCGGTCTATAGCTGCCACATAACGTAACATCTTTCCCTGGTTTGGGAAGTACCACTACATGAGCCAGGAGAGCCTGTGCAGGGAAGGACCCACCCGCCGAGACATCGTTGCATACTTGTAGAAGCAGAGGGCTGAGGAGGTTTGAAAAACTTTTATAGAATCTAGCTGTATACCCATCGGGTCCTGGACTTTTCCCAACTTTTAAGTTCCTTATGCCTCTTCTATCTCAGATAATGTGAAATCGACAGACAATTTCTCACTGTCTTCTTTACTAAGGGTCGGGAGGCCACTCTTTTGTATGTAATTTTCGAACATTTTTGTGATTTGTTGTTGAGGCATATTATCATAATGGCCCTGTAGTTGGTACAGAGAGGCATAGAATTGTCTGAAGGTGTCCAGGATGTCAATAGGTCTGTAGATCAGTTTACCTTCTTTGCTTTTTATACGGGCAATATACGTCTGGGGGGGTTTAGGATGTAGGGCCCTGGCCAATAGTCTACCGCTTTTATTTCCCATATGGTAATAGCGAGCTTGGAGTTTATCTCGGAATATACGGTCTCTTTGGTCGTAGAGGGACAATAGTTTAATGCGGAGTGTCGTCAATTGTGTGTATAGTATTGGCGTGGGAGTGAGACGGTGTTTGGATTCAAGGTCTGTGATGTCTCGGAGTAAGTCCTGTATTTCTGCCGTCCTTCTCTTCTTGAGGCGCGCCCCATGGGATATGAGTATCCCCCGTAAGACGCACTTCAATGTCTCCCATTTTGTCGGGGATGGGGTAGTGTCATGTGTGTGGTCTTCAATAAAGTGGTTGATTGAGGTGACAATGTCTGCGTGGCACAAGGTGTCTGTCAGTAGATTTTCGTTTAGTCGCCATGATCCCGGCTTGCGCGTCCCATTATTTGGCGCCATGGTGAGGAAGATCGGGGCATGGTCAGACCACAGTATGTTGCCTATTGAGGCGTATAACTGTTTGTCTAAAAGAGAGTGAGTAACGTGGAATCTATCGATCCTGCTGTATGTGTTATGAACTGGCGAATAGAACGTGTAATCTTTGGTGGTAGGATATAAGATACGCCAGATATCTAGTAAGCGAAGGTTTTCCCAGGGCTTCGTCAGGTGATGGAGAGATGGTACAGAGTGATGAGACTTACCCGACGATGTGTCAATTTTAGGGTCCATAGGAAAATTGAAGTCGCCACCCAAGATGATAGGGACCGCACCAGCAAATATCTCCAGGCCCCTCCGGACTGCAAAGCCGAACTTCCTCTGATTCCTATTAGGATAATACACGTTAGCTATAACATATACAGATGACAACCAAGATATTTTCAAGAATACGTATCTGCCTTGTGGATCTATCAATTTGTCTAATATTTCAGGGGAACAAGTTCTATGAAACGCAATAGAGACTCCCTTGGACTTAGACTCTGGAGTAGTGCTATGAAACCATGTTGGAAAGTTCCTGGTCTCGCATGCCGGGAAGTGGTCAGTTTTGAAGTGAGTCTCTTGCAGGAAGAGTATTTGAATTTTGCTAGAGTGCATGAAAGTCAGGATTTGTCTGCGTTTCTCTGGGACATTAAGCCCCTTCGCATTGAAAGAGCAATATTTAAGTGTCCCGGCCATTAAGTATGGGAGGTTGGGATTCTCCAATATTTATGATCTCGTTCGTCAGCATTGGGGTTAGGGGTAGGGGAAGGTGGGGAAGGTGTAGTAAAGAGCAGGAACGAAGAAAAGGAGCGGAAAAGGTAGGAAAAAAGAGGAAATGAAGAAAGAGGGTCCCGGATACACCAAAAGGTGTTCCTCGTTGTGCAATAATGGATAGCTTCACGCATCCAGCACTGAGGGTATAAGTGGAAGTCCATGGGGGCAGCCGCCCCCCGCATCCTCCCCGCCGCCACAGCAGGGTATATAATCTCAATAAACATATGCCAAGCAAATATGTGCAACCACCGGTGACCAAAGCCGGTGAGGTAGGAGGGGAAGAGGAAAAGAGCCAATGCAGTCGGCAATGACTACCTCAAAGGGGGAAAGGGCAGGTAGGGAAATAGTGGTAGTAGGTATTGATGAAGTATGTGGACAATCTTAGGAGAGGTGTGTGTGAGTTGGGAGGGGTGGGCAGGTGGGATAGAATAGAGTGTAAGAGGATGTAGTAGAGAGATAGAGAGATGAGGATTATGAGAAAGCAAGGTGTAAGGGGGTGGGTCCGTGTTGTAATATGGTGAGAGTGAAGGAAGAAGGTAGGCTATGTTCAGTGTAGGAAAGTGGTTCAGAAATCATAAGTTTAGGAGGGAATAAACAGGATAAGGGGAGAAGGGGGGGATTCCAGGGAGGTCACCGGCAGCTGCCATTCATGTCAATAGGGCAAAATAGTCTTCTGGCAATTATGATAGCACTCGTGGAACTCGTGGCCGAGTGCATAATATCAAGACACATAAAAAACCAAAAAGCAAAAACGGCAATAACAATAGGAACTGTATGTCTTCACAGTTGCATCAGGGTCACAATATCACGTGAAAGTCGCTTTCTTGAAAAGGTAGGGACGAACTGAATCTCCGTCCATCACTTCAGGTCGTTGCTGAGCTAGGGGAGCCACGGTTCTGAGCACGTTGCCATCTAGCCGGGGGTGGTGGGAGATGTGGGATCCTGGGCCAGTCCGGTAGAGGAACTTCTGGAATTTCCATAACTCGGCAGAAGGGGGTTAAGTCGTCAAGGCGTTTAAAGGTGGCCGTCTTCCCATCTCTGGATGCCACTAATTGAAAGGGGAACCCCCATCTGTATTTTATGTCCTTCTCACGTAGCACTAGGAGTAGGGGGCGTAGTCCTCTTCTTTTTTGAAGTGAACGCCCTGCCAGGTCTGATAGCAAGATTACATGAGTGTCCAGATAAGGGATGTCGCCTTGGTTTCTGGCTTCCCTCATGATGGCCTCTTTGATCGAATAAAAATGTATCCTGCAGATCACGTCCCTGGGTTTTGCTGCTGGGAGCGGTCTCGCTGAGAGGACTCTATGTACCCTATCTATTTCTATGTCAGGGCCTGTTACATCGCCCATGATCTGTTTAAATAGAGCCTGTACCGCCGCCTGAAGGTCTAGAGGGGTGACTGACTCGGGTAGGCCCCTTATCCTCACATTGTTCCTGCGATTGCGATTTTCGCTGTCCTCTTGTTGATATAGCAGGTCTTCTAACATGGCAGAGTGTGTAGTTAGCAGGGACCTTTGGGCTTGTAGCTCGTCCAGCACTGAGTCTTGGGCCTCCTCCACCTCCTCTACCCTTGTGACAAATTCTGATCTCAGTGCCTGCATCTCGGTTTTGTAAGAGGCTTCTATACGGCATGCGAAGCGCTCTAGGTCTCTTTTTGTGGGCAGATCACGGAGGTACCTGTTGATGTCTTCCCCGGAGGCCCCGGGCTGCAGGCTTGTGTGAGGGTCTCCGTCCTCTCTGTCTTCTTGCAAGCAGGCAAATCTGTTGCCGGATTCCCGCCTGTCCCGCCCCGTCGCTCCCCTCTCCTTCTGTGGCAGCGCCATCTTGGATTGTGTGGAAGGCCTGGGGGTACTCGGTCCGGACCGGAGATAGCGATCAATTCCGGGCTGGGAGCCGAAGTCTTCTGTTCCGGAGCTTCCCAATCCTTTCTTGGATTTGCCCATTGAGGAAGAGCGGCAATATCTATGCTGTGGCGGCAGATATCACGGCTGATGCGGAGGAGCTAAGGCAAGCTGCGTCTTATCCCTCCATAGGCTTAGCCACGCCCCCCAGGACAATTCTTTTTGTGATTTTTCTTTGAAGGCAAATTAAATGAAAATAATAATACCAAAGAATTTGTGATTGCAATCATTTTCAAGAAGAAATTGAGTATTATCTGACAGAATTGCAGGGGTGTCAATACTTTTGGCCACAACTGTATGTATAGAGTCTCAAAATTTCAAATATTTACAAAAACCCCTGAAAAATGGTGTAAACAGGTAAAGACCATACGGTGCTAGTCCATCCACCGCAGGCTTAAAAAAGAAAAGAAGTTTGTTGTCACATCCAGTCCTGTGACTATGGTCCTTATAAGGGGAAAAGTTCCAGGGAAAGATGTTTGTTCAAACAGTCTATACAGTAAAGTTTCTGTACGCTCTGGGTAAAAAGGGGTAAAGTTTTTCAAAAGTTCAATAAGTCCTTACAGGTATAGTCTTTGTAGGCCTCAAAGTTCAGAATACACAACAACATTTGCTACGGGTGCTTCGGCGTAGGAGTCCTAGGTACTATAGGGGCCTCTACCGTCATAAGTGTTGTAGACCTCCTGGCCCAGTGGTCACCTTTGGCCAAGATTTTGCTCTCCCTAGACAGCTCCTTATGCCAATTCTACTCACCCCTCTTTTGGTGTTGTGTACCTGGTGTGACCTGTTTTTGGCCTACTCTTCACCCTTCTGTACACTACTATATACATTGGCTTACATTTGTACAGGAGTTGCTACTATTTACATGTTACTTCCATTATACTTCATATTACATCTCTATTATGCCCACTCTCCATACCTAGATGGTGGTTGCCCTTGTGTGCTATGCCTAGATCTTCGCACTACAGGTGTGGGTATCTCAGGTGATGTGTCTAAGGAAGAGTGCGATAAGGGTAAATCAGGTAAACATCTGAGTGGCCTTAGTCTTACTACAGGACTAGCAGGTGTACCGATTGCAGGATCCTCTGATTCTCAAGCAACAGGTATGTCTTCCTGACCTCTGGGGATCTCTTCTTGCGGTTGGTAGAAGCTGAGTAATGGCACTATTACTGCTCCATCTTGTTGGGGCCAATCTTCTGGAAAGTTTCCGAGTATGGTTGAGATGACTCTTTCCTTTGGTTTTGGACATAGAATTGGCGATATGAATTATTCTGGTTCTTCATTTTCTGGGGAATCAATAAAGTCTTGGGTTTCCCAATCTGTTGGACATTTTTTTAAATGATCCTGGGATACTATCTGTGTGGTCTTTCCTCCATTTTTTGCTGATGAGGCAAACCTTGGTGTTTTCAAAGTTGGATTCTAAAACAGTATAGGGTTCTCGCTCCCATTGGTCATCTAATTTATGTCTTCTTCGTTTTCGTTTGAAGACAATACGTCTGTGTAATATGGGTTCTGCTTGTGCACTTTTGTTGAAGTTCCTTTCTTGCTTTTCCCGAGCTTTTTCAAGACTATCTTCAACGCAAGCTTGAACTTGTCTGTACTGTTCTAAATGGGTGGTATTCCAGTCAGAATTGGAAGCTTCTGCTTTGGGTTCAACAACTCTGAGATCTACAGGTAATCTTCCCGTATGCGCTCTTATGAGATAAGCAGGTGTACAGTTCGTAGAACTCACTGGGATGTGATTGTACATGTCTACCAGATCAGGCAGTTTTTCTGGCCACTTATTCCTTTCTTCAAGAAGTAGTATCTTGAGCATATCTATCACAATGTTGTTCATCTTTTCACATAACCCATTGGATTGGGGATGATATGGCGTAGTTGTTATTTTCTTACAACCATACAGATGACAAAACTCTTGGAAGATTTCGGCTTCAAAAGCTGAACCTCTATCAGTTAGAACTTGTTCTGGGTAGCCTAGTGATCTACAGAAGACATTCTGGAAAGTTTTTGCAGCTGTTGCAGCAGTTAGATCTTTCACAGGTGCGACCATCAAGAATCGGGAGTAATGATCCACCATTGTCAAAGCATAAGTGTAGCCGATCCTGCTTGGAGTCAACTTCACATAGTCTAAGGCTACAATCTGGAGCAGTTGCGTGGTTACAATTGATTGGAGTGGTGCTTTTTGACTCTGCTGGTCTTTTCTGCGTAGGCTACAGGGTCCACAGTCTTTACACCATCTTTCTATGGATCCCCTCATGCCAACCCAGTAGAACCGATCTTTTAGCAGCATTTCTAGCTTTTTCCACCCAAAGTGTCCAGTCTGATTGTGGTAGGCATTTAGTACCATTTGGATTTCTGCTTTGGGTACTATGATCTGCCATACAATTTCATTGGTTCTGGGGTTAATATATCTTCTACAGAGCTTCTTCTGGTAAATGAACAACTTGCTTCTCTCGTTCCACAGGTGGTTAGCTTCTGGTGAAGGATTTCGAGGTAACCTTGCAGACTCTTGCGTTATCAGTCCTTTTACTAAACTGATAGCCGGGTCACTGTCTTGAGATTCCTTAAAACCAAAGTGTGGTAACGGGTTCACTATTCTCTCAGGAAGTTCTACATGGACCTGTTGGCACTGTGATGTCCTCAGCTGATGGAAGGCGGATAACTCCATTTCTTCTAGCTCATCTTCATCCGCTCCCATATATGATAGGTGAGGCATCCTGGATAAGGCATCAGCGTTGCCGTTTCTTTCGCCCAGCCTGGTACTTGATGGTAAACTGGTAATTGGATAATCTGGCCATCCATGTCTGTTCCATGGCTCCCAATTTCGCAGTTTCCAGGTGGGTTAAAGGGTTGTTATCAGTAAAAGCTGTGAACTTGCTAGACGCCAGATAGTGTTTACATCTTTCAGTAACGTCCCAGACCAATGCCAGGAACTGCAGCTTGAAAGAACTGTAGTTTTCGGGGTTACTTTCTGTGGAACCAGCATAGGCAATCACTCTTTCTTTGCCTTGTTGCTTCTGGGCGAGTACAGCTCCTAATCCCACGTTGCTGACATCTGTATATAACAGGAATGGTAGGGTGTAGTCAGGGTAAGATAGGATCTCACCAGTTAGAGCCTCCTTCATCATCTGGAATGACTCTTCTTGTTCCTTGCCCCACACCAAGGGAGGATCTCTAGACTTGCCTTTCTTGAGTTGGCCTACCAAGAGATTCTGTAGTGGAGCAGCCTTCTTCATGTACTCCTTAATGAACCTCTGGTAGTATCCTACCAATCCCAGGAACTGACGAATTTCCTTTAAGGTCGATGGTTCTGGCCATTCCCGGATGACGGTTGCTTTGTCTGGGTCAGGGGCCACCCCTTCGGAACTGACTATGTGCCCCAGATACTGAACTTTCAGTTTTAATAAGTGGCATTTGGAAGGTTTTAGCTTCATCCCATACTTGGACAAGGCTTCAAATACCTCGGCGAGATAAGTTAGGTGTTCTTCATAGGACTTAGAGTACACTATGACATCATCCAGGTAAAGCAGTATCGTCTCGAAGTTCTTATGCCCCAGGCAACACTCCATCAACCTCTGGAACGTTCCGGGTGCTTGCATAGTCCGAATGGCATGCTGTTAAAATTCACACAGACCCACGGGTGTTGTAAATGCCGTCTTCTAACGGTCTTCTTCTGCAACGGCCACCTGCCAATACCCGCTAGTAAGATCTAGGGTTGAAAAGTAATTGGCAGACTTCAATGCAGCTAGTGATTCTTCAATGCAAGGTAACGGGTAAGCATCCTTGTGTGTTATGTGATTTATTTGCCTGTAATCTACACACATTCTCATACTGCCATCTTTCTTTCTGACTAGGACTAGTGGGGCTGCCCAGAGACTACAACAGTGATGGGCAACCTTTTGAGCTTGGTGTGTCAAAATTCGCCAAAAAACCGAGCATAACTCGGGAGGTGTGTCACCTTGAGAAAAAAAAACCTAATTTTACGATATTTATAGTTTAAATTACAAATATGTATAATTATTTAACTTACCTGCTTAGTGACTTCTTTGTTAATCTGTCAGTTGGTTTCTTTTGTTGGTCTTGCTGTTATTTAACTTGTGTGGGGTGCCATGAACTAAGTCAGATAAGTGAGGGGGAGGGGGAATTCTTCCAGTGATGGCGAACCTGTGGCAGTCCAGCAACAGCTGGACTGCCACAGGTTCGCCATCACTGATTTAGTGACTTTTTTGTTGCTGAATTTCATTGGCTAAATCTTCAATTGAAGGTTGGTATTTTGTACACTTCAAGGCCAAGCAAGCGCTACTAAGGTTATCTGTCAATCTGTTTCTTTTGTTGGTTTTGTTGGCTCTTATGAAGTTGTAGCTGCCTGGAAATGTATTCTTTCCTTTCATCCTCACTTTTTTTCAAGAGCTGGGAATGATTAGTTTCAAAATGTCTAGTTATATTCCACGTTCTGCTTACTACCGTTTCACTACATAGAACGCAAAATGATCTGCCATTTTTTTCTATAATGCCATACATCTCAGTCCATGTCTCTTGAAAGGGTCGGCTACTGCTACTACCACTTCCTTTACTTAACCTTGGTTTTTTTGGCTTCTCCATCAGAGGGGCAGTGACAGAAGATTTATAGATAGCCCTGCAGGCAATTAGGGGTTAACTGTCTTTTAGGAAAGGGCGGAGTTAATAAGCAGAAATAGGGATTAATAGGGTGCGCAACAATAATAGTGGTGAAATGGAGTCTGTACTATGCTGCAAGATGGCGTTCTTTATGTAAATTAATGGCGGGAAACGGCACCCATAGCACAGGCCTCTTCCAGCCTCCCCCTCACTTATCTCAGTAATGGCCAATTACACCTTCATGACACCCCAGATTCTGCCCAGAACCTTTCACTGGAGGATGGTTGCTGTAGTAATCACTGGACCTCCAGACAGACCTCCAGACAGCGATCACAGGGCCTCAGATATGCGTCCCCCACAGCGTTCCGCTGCTCCCTGCTGCGCCAGCCAGAAGTTCCGCCTACCGGAAGTCCCAGGACTAGACGCTCTGTGCCAGAGCTCTGCTGTTCTGGCCTACAGACCTCCAGCACATTTTTTTTTCCTCAGCTACTGCACCTGGCCCTGTAGTTAGTGATGGGCGAGTCCTAAATTACTCGGAATCGCTTGACTCTAGTCTAGCGAGTCCGAGCCCGCCCGGGACTCGCTACTCGTTGCGAGTCTAGCGAGTCCAATGTTAATGAATGGGGAAGCGAGTAATAGCGAGTAATGTGCGATTTACAATTTGCAGATGTCTCGGAAAGCGCTCGCATTGCCGTTTTGGAAACCCCACTCGCAACAGTCTTTTGCTGCTGTGTCCGTGTCTGTGGTTTTTATCCAAATAGCGAGTCTAGCGAGTGAGAAAAAGTAAACTCTGACAAAACTAGGATCGCAGAGTACCGAATCCTACTTGTAGTTTCTCCGGCGGCCACGTGTCACTGAAAATGGCTACGCGTGTCAGTGCTGACACGCGTGTCATAGGTTCGCCATCACTGGACTACAACTATCTCTTATAACCCCTGCGTCCTTCATGTCCTGTAACATCTCTTTGGCTTTTTGATAGTGTGCAGGTGGAATAGGCCTGTATCGCTCTTTGATTGGTGGATGTGTACCTGGGGGATGTGGTGTACCCTTTTAATCCTACCAAAGTCAAGTGAATGCTTACTGAATACCTGTTCAAATTCTTGGACTACCTGGTAGACACCTTGCTTTTTATACACAGGGGTGGCATAAGTTCCTACATGGAGTTGCTGACGCCAGTCCTTCAGTGGCCTTTTAGTATTATTATCCTCTACCTCCTCGGGTTGAGGTAAGGGTTCCACTGCTTAAATCTCATTGTTATGTACAGTGTACAGCTTAGCAACGGTGGAATACCTGGGTAGTTTGACCTCTTCACTGCCACAGTTTAAGATGCGAACTGGTACCCTTCCCTTGTGTACATCAACTACCACTCTGGATGTCAAGAGTGTAGGCCTATGCTCTGAGCTAATGGGCTCCACTACTGCCTGGTAGTCCTGTCCTCTTAGACCTATGGCTGCCCGACACCAAATCATCATTTCACTCATAGGAGGTATGACAATAGGAAACGGGTCTGTTACCCGTGCAGTACCAATTTCACCACCTGTAAGCTTTACCTGTTGCTGGTGCAGGAGGGATCTTATCTCTCGCTGAAGAACCTTCTTCTGCCCAGGTTTGGCAGTGTCTGCGATCTGTTGAAGCAAGAACAACACTTCGCCCATGTAATTGCTAACAACATTTGTACCAAGAATAACATAAGGATCACGATTATTAGGATTTTCTTTTACCACAATAATCCCCTGGTTTTGCAATTCTACCCTCCCCACCTTTATTGGTACTTCATTAACCCCACTATTGTAAGTGGTTCATCATTAGAAGCATAAAGGTTAAGGTTTAAGGCGAGTGGTTGGAGTTCCTTATCTGACCAGAATTGTTTGTAAAGGATATGCGGTATGGTGGTTACTTGTGACCCAGTATCCAATAAAGCAGGTGTTGATATGCCGTCTAGTATGATGGACAGGAATGGTCGTTGTCCAATGAAGGTGTTATATCAGTAGACTAGGCCCTGTTGAGTTACTCCTGAGGTTTGTCCCCTGCCCCCAGGGACTGCTTGTTTAACCCCTTAACGACATAGGACGTTGTGCAACGTCCTGTGTTTCTGCCCGTTCCCGACACAGGACGCTGCACAACGTCCTGGCGGATTTGAGCTGCTGCAGCTCCTGTGAGTGGGGTCGCTCAGGTGTCACAGATGCTGCTGCTCTGTGACAACCTGTAGATGACCCCACAGGGGGTGGATTAACCCCCCCGTGCCCAGGACCCCTCCGATCGGCAGTTTAAAAGTGAAACTGCCGATCGGAGGGAATCATAGGGATTCACCCCTCCAGATCTGATTGAAGCTCCCCAATCAGATCTGGAGGGGCGGATCGGCAAGTGCCCACCCCTCCACAGCCCCCTCCAGCACCAGGACCTACAGGGGCCCCCCAGCACCGCCCGCCCCCCCTCTATTGTTATGTATATGCCGGCGGGCTGCAGCCGCGGCTGCGCCCGCCGACCACAGTGCCTGGTCCCCTCCTACGGCTTCCCCTAGGCAGCCCCCCCCTAGGCAGCCCCCCTCCAGGCAGCCCCCACCCCTCACCTCCTGCGGCGAGCTGCACACATCGGTGCACCCGCCGCTGCGTCCGGCTGTGCAGCTCCTCTGCCGGCCGGTCGGTGGCCCCGCCTCCTCTCCCCGCCTCCTCTCCCGGCCTCCTCCTGCTGATCGGTCTATCGAGAGGGAGGTAAGTATGTATGTTTGTATGTATGTATGTATGTATGTATGCATGTATCTATGTATGTATGAATGAATTGATGGATGGATGATGGATGGATGGATGGATGGATGGATGGATGGGTGAATGGATAGATGGATGGGGGGTGCATGCGTGTGCGTGCGTGGACGTGAGCGTACATGAGCGTGCATGGACGTGTGCATAGATGGATGTGTGCGTGGATGTGCGTGCGTGGATGTCAGCATGCGTGCGTGGATGTCAGCATGCGTGAATGTCAGCATGCGTGCGTGGATGTGTGCTTGCGTGGATGTGCGTGCGTGGATGTGTGTGTGGATGCGCGTGGATGTGGATGTGTGTGCGTGGATGTGCGTGCATGGATGTGCGTGCGTGGATGTGTGTGTGGATGTGCGTGGATGTGGATGTGCGTGCGTGCGTGGATGTCCGCGTGCATGCGTGGATGTGGATGTGCGTGCGTGGATGTGCGTGCGTGGTTCTGTGCGTGCGTGGATGATGGGTGCATAGGTGGATGGATGGGTGCAACAAGGGATCAAGTGTCCTCTTGTTGTAGTCTCTGGGATCATAGTCATGGTGCACTGTATGACAGATCATTGTCATACAGTGCACCATAACTCTGACCCCAGAGGCTGTAGGAAGAGGACACTTGATCCCTTGCTGCAGTCTCTGGATTGAGCACAGGCGATCGAGCGTCGTGGGACCTTCGTTGTGGACTACGTCGGAGGCGATCGAGCGTCGTGGGAACTTCGTTGTGGACTACGTCGGATCTTTATAATAAAGATGGAGTCCGAATTTTGTTTGTGTTTTTTTTTCAAATAAAAAGATTTTTCTCTGTGTGTATTTTCTGACTATTTACCAGAGATTCCTAATGGCGGGTCTAACATTGGCCCTATATTATGAATCTCGGGCTTAGTGCCAGCTGCCAATAAAAAGCTGGCATTAACCCCTTTATTACCCAGTTTGCCACCGGCACCAGGGCAACTGGAAGAGTCTGGGTACAGCGCCAGAAAATGGCGCTTCAATGAATGCGTCATTTTCTGGAGCGGCTGCGGGCTGCAATTCGCAGCCTGGGGGGCCCAGAACACTTGGGCCTCTCCATGCTGCGGATTCCAGCCCCCAGCTGCCTAGTTGTACCTGGCTGGACCAAAAATATGGCGGAGCCTCACGCCATTTTTTTTCTAGAATTAGTCCTAGAAAAAAAATAAAAATGGGCTTCACTATATTTAGATGCATAGTGAACACTTTGAACCCCCAGGTGCTTCACAAATTGATCCGAAAAAAGAAAATTTGTGTGAAAAAAAGTACATTTTCCTTATTACGGATCAATTTGTGAAGCACGTGGGGGTTGAAAGTGCTCACTATGCATCTAGATGCGTTCCTTGGGGGGTCTAGTTTCCAAAATGGGGTCACTTGTGGAGGAGCTCCAATGTTTAGGCACACATTGGCTCTCCATATGCGACATGGTGTCCGCTAATAATTCCAATTGTTAGCGGACACCATGTCGCGTATGGAGACCCCTGTGTGCCTAAACATTGGAGCTCCCCCACAAGTGACCCCATTTTGGAAACTAGACCCCCCAAGGAACATATCTAGATGCATAGTGAGCACTTTGAACCCCAGGTGCTTCACAAATTGATCCGTAAAAATTAAAAAAGAAAATTTGTGTGAAAAGAAAAGTACTTTTTCCTTCTTACGGATCAATTTGTGAAGCCCATGGGGGTTCAAAGTGCTCACTATGCATCTAGATGCATTCCTTGGGGGGTCTAATTTCCAAAATGAGGTCACTTGTGGGGGAGCTCCAATGTTTAGGCACACATGGGCTCTCCATATGCGACATGGTGTCAGCTAATAATTCCAATTGTTAGCGGACACCATGTTGGGTATGGAGAGCCCCTGTGTGCCTAAACATTGGAGCTCCCCCACAAGTGACCCCATTTTGGAAACTAGAGCCCCCAGGGAACATATCTAGATGGGTTGTGAACATTTTGAACCCCCAGGTGCTTCACAAATTCATCTGTAAAATTGAATAAGTACTTTTTTTTCCACAAACAATTTCTATTTTCATTTCTACAGATTATGTTGTGAAGCACCGGGGTGTTCAAAAGCTCACCACCCATCTAGATAAGTTCCCTGGGGGGTCTAGTTTCCAAAATGGGGTCATTTGTGGGGGAGCTCCAATGTTTAGGCACACAGGGGCTCTCCAAACGCAACATGGTGTCCGCTAACAATTTGACTGAAAAATCAGCTCAAATTGTTAGCGGACACCATGTCGCGTTTGGAGAGCCCCTGTGTGCCTATACATTGGAGCTCCCCCAAACGTGACCCCATTTTGGAAACTAGACCCCCCAGGGAACATATCTAGATGGGTGGTGAGCATTTTGAACCCCCAGGTGCTTCATAAATTAATCCGTAAAAATTAAAAAGTACTTGACTTCCGGTTTCCGGCGCCTCCATGTGCGGTCGCATCTGAGCCCCGCTCCGCGGCCCGCCTCGGCAATCCGCCGCAATCCTGAGCAGAGTAATCTCCAACGCGACTCGCTAACACAGGCACGGAGGAGAGGAGCCCGCCGCGATCACGGAGAGCCCCAAGATGTCCACAATGGACAAGTATGTAACGAGGGCGGGCAAGGAGGGAGACAGGGGCGGGAAGCCGGGAGGCAGCCAGGATAATGGCGCCCATAATAAACACAGCGCTCAGCGCGTACAGAGCGTGCTGCTGGAGGAAACAGCAAGATCAGTAGCCGGCCATAGCGAGTCAGAGGCTGTAGATGGAGGGACAACAGACTCGGGTGATTCGGGTGACACAGCCAGGGAAGGTGATGAAGAAAGAGGGCAGGAAAAGCCTAAAGACCACGCAATACTGACACCCGAGGTCACTGCTCTACCAAATCAGTCTCAGCTACATCTACATACAGAAGCTGCGGCAGGCTTAGGAGAGAAACCACAGACAATGAGTGGTGAAAATACTATGGGAGGCAGCCGGGACATGCAACCTATAGATTATAAAAGGCTGGCAAAAGAAATGGCCATATACCTAGCTGATGAATTTAAACAAACAGTATCTGCATTGGTGGCAACATCAACCAAAGAGCTGGCTGTGAAAGTAGAGACTCATGAACAACGACTTCTAGAAGCGGAAACAAGAATAGGAGCTGCAGAGGATAGGATCCAGGAACTTGAAGACCAGATATTGTCTCTGCAACAACATGCGGCATATACCCATAATAAACTAGAGGACATTGAGAATAGATCAAGAAGGAGCAACTTAAAAATTGTAGGTCTGCCGGAATCAATACCTGTGTTCCAGTTAGACGAAATTTTTGAGGTCGATTTACCTAAGGCCCTGGGCCTAACACACAGGTGTAAGACAGAGCGCGCCCATAGGATTGGCCCTCCTAGAGAGATGCAGGAGAGGACAACAAATGCGAAACAAACTTCCTCAGCACCGGCTTCTAGAGAACTTAATAAGCCCAGGCACGCCATAGCGAAATTCCTTAACCATCGGGATAAAGAAGAGATACTGCGGGCATACAAGGCGAAAAAGCTTCCTCTAGTATTGCATGGACATAAAGTTTCAGTATTTGCGGACTACTCAGTGGAGGTCACACGCCGTAGAAGAGCATTTAGTGAAGCGTGCTCATTGCTCTACAGGAAAAATGTTCGTTTTCAATTAAATTTCCCAGCGACACTTAAATTTAGATCCAAGGAGGGAGCTTTGCTGTCCTTCTCAGATCCAGAAGAGGCAATGACTGTCATTAGAGATACTACGATGCACTCTAGGAGGAACGTGACACTGCCTTGCTCCACAAATGAGACACCAGCTCATCCTAATCCAGATCTAGAACCAGAGACCGAGCCGGATAGAGAATCATTGAGTTCCTACAGACTCAGGTCACAATCCCAAAGTGGAGAGGGGACGCTGAAGAAAACCATGCCGGGAACCCCCAGACAACAGAGACAGACGGGAGCGAGATGGCAAAAAAGAAAGTGAGGAGAATTGGACTGAAGCTGATTGAAATCCGCAGTGCCTGAACTTGACGGATTTTGAGCCTGATGGGGGATAAAGAGTGAAGAAAGACTACATGCTGGTTGCCGCTGGTGATTTCGTTGTCTTTTGTCTCTTCTCCCCCCCCTTATCTCCCCCCCCCCCCCTTTTTTTTTTTTTTTTTTTTTTTTTTTTTCCCGCTCCCCGTTCTGTTTTTTATGTCCTTTTTGCTTCTTTTCCCTTCACAGAGATTGATACATTCTTGTCATTTGATTGGCATTATACAAGTGTAACTGTTGTTAAGGTGGGGGGGAGGAGAGGGGTGGATGATGGCCAAAAAGTGCCTCATCATAATGGTCAACTTTGAAAGCTGATTTGTAATAGTGGGATATTTCAATGATTGTTATACCGAGCTATGATGTTGGAGATATAACAGGTTCTTGCATAACTAAATTTTATATGTGGGGCGGAGAGCCGAGGCGGGAGGGGGTTATTTTTGCTGAAAGCACTTGAGGGAAGAAGAGAAGTCGCATAATGTGCAAGAGTAGAGCTAGTAAAGCTCTTGGAGTATTAAGGGGGGGGATAGGGAGGGTGGAAAGGGGGAAAAAACGAGTGAAAATGGATATTATCCTTGTAATTGAGTTTCTAGGACATTGTATTATCTTTGTAAGACGTCTACAAATGCTGATCAAAACACGACGCATCGTTTATATTTGGATGTATATGAAGGAAAAAAAATTTGAGACCCCTCAGGGGGGACTTCTGATGGTTAGGTGGGTCTCCTGGAATGTTAAGGGTCTGCGCTCCCCAGCAAAGCGTATGATGGTGCTACGCCATCTTAAGAGGTTACATACAGATATAGCTTTGCTCCAGGAGACCCACCTGGCTGTGGAAGATTTCTTCCGCCTTAAAAAATTGTGGGTGGGTGAAGTCTATGGATCAGGTGCGGTAGAGAGAAAAGCGGGGGTGTTGATTCTGATCCACAAATCACTGGCGCATACGATCTTATCCACCTCAGCTGATGAAGAGGGCAGAATACTCCAAATGACTATACAAATCCATAATGACACGTATTCTGTATACAACATATATGCCCCAAATGAAAAACAGAATCCCTTTTTCCAACAATTACAAAATAGGATAATTTTAGACAATGGAAGCAATAAAATAATGGGCGGAGATTTCAACACAGTTATGAGGTTAGAAGAAGATAGACGCCCTGTACTACATTCCCAACCAAAGAGACAAGGGGGGAGAAACACAGAAAATGTGAGTGTTTTAGAATCCCTGGTGAAGACAGTTGATTTGACTGATACATGGAGAACAGTGAATCCACTTGGCAGAGAGTTTACACACTTTTCGCACCCCCACGGGTCGTGGTCCAGATTAGACATGTTCTTCGTGTCCTCTAGATTACTCCAGCAGATGACGGAAGTCAAAATCGAGGATATGCTGATCTCGGATCACAGCCCGCTGGTGCTGGAAACCAGAGATAAATTTGAAAAGGGAACGGATTATCTGTGGAGATTCCCGGATACGTATGTGAGGGAAGAAAATTTCCTGACATTACTTAGAGAATGGTGGTCGCACTTCGCCATGGACAATATGGAACATAGGCCAGATCTGGGTTTATACTGGGAGACGGCAAAGACGGTTATGAGGGGACACATCATGGCCTATAGTATGAGGATCAAACGACAGATTAAAGAAATGTTTATTACAACCAGTACAAGGGTGAGGGAAGCATATCTAAAATACCAATCTACAATGGCGGATCCCGACAGAGAGACATGGTTGTTAGCAAAGAAGGATTTTGATATTTGGGCGGGAAAAAGGGAAGATATATTTAAGAGCAGATTAGAGATAAAGCAGGACGCCTGCTGGCGAGACTAGCAAAAGGCAGAAACAACTCCTCCCCTATCCAAGCCATAATGGACCAGCATGGTACCATCTGGAATGATCCCAAGAAAATTTCCCAAGTGTTGGGCAAATTCTATGCATCCCTGTATGCGGAAACGAATACGGAGAACCCAGACGGCCTTGCCTGGTTAAACAAAATTGAAATGCCAACCATTTCTCAGGAAGACATTCAGTTTCTTAATAGCCCAGTCTCCATTGCCGAGATTGAGATGGCTATAAAAGACTTAAACCCGGGCAAGGCCCCTGGGCCGGATGGATATAATGGTGCTTTTTACAAAGCATTAAGGGAACAGATTTCACCGGTACTCTGTGATCTATATAATGGGATACTACAGGGGGCTCCTATACCGGAGAGAACGAATCTGGCCTACATAAAATTAATTCCTAAAATGGGAAAGACGTCCACTGATCCAGCGAGTTACAGACCGATTTCTTTAATAAACCAGGATCTGAAGCTTCTTTCCAAAATACTGGCTGACAGACTTGCAACGATCCTACCCAAATTAATACCCATACACCAAGCAGGCTTTGTAAAGGGAAGATCGACTACCACAAACATACGGAAAACAATGCTTATGATGGATATCATGGGGAAAAAGACAAGAGGAGTGGGGGGGAACCCAGCCATGATCACTCTGGATGCCGAGAAAGCATTCGACAATGTCAAGTGGTCATGGCTGGGTAGAGTGCTCGACTCTATAGGGTTGGAGGGTCCCTTCCGGCAATATATTGGTGCCCTTTATAGCAGGCCTAAGGCTTGTGTAAGTACTCCTGGCTTCCTGTCTGATTCCTTCTTTCTTCAGAAGGGAACACGACAAGGGTGTCCACTATCACCCCTTCTTTTCAATTTAGCCATAGAACCTCTGGCCCTATACCTGGAACGTCATAATGTGTATGAAGGATTCAGAGTGAGAGAGGACGAGATTAAGCTCTCGCTTTTTGCTGATGATGTCATTTTATATGTCCAAAATCCAGAAAGAGACCTTCCGAGTATATTGTCAGAAATAGAGAAGTGGGGTAGATACTCAGGATTTTCTCTCAATAAAAACAAATGTGAAATTCTGTTTATTGATCAGGGAGAGGGCACAAGGAAAGGGAAATATTTCTGTGGTCTGCCAATCGCAAAAGATAGTATAAAGTATTTAGGGATACAAATAGCTAGAACTAGTGGACTGACGTATAGACTTAATTTTTCGCCAATTATAGTTAAGATTGAACAGGAACTAGCGAGATGGGAGGGGCTGCCACTCTCTCTGATGGGACGCTGCCATTTACTCAAAATGGTTAGTTTTGCAAGACTGCTTTATCCTCTTCAAACCGTCCCGATGTTGTTAAAGCATGTCGATATAACAAGACTTAATAAGGCTTTTACCAGATTTTTGTGGGGGGGCAAGAAACCCAGGCTGGCCTATAGAACCCTGATTCAACCCAAACAGGAAGGGGGCTTACAACTGCCAGACATCAGGGGGTACAATTTAGCATGCATTCTACGAAATGTACTGGATTGGATTAAATGCACAAACAAATTTTCAGATATACAGCTGGAGGCGGGGTGGGCCAGGCCCTGGGACTTGTCGGCCTTATTACACTCCCCATTACCTTGTCTTCCTGATGGTTTGAAAAATACAGTCATCTACAGGGATACTATTATAACATGGAAAGAGGTTAGGAAGAAGTTTAAATTATCATGGAAGATCTCTAGACGACTTAACCCATGGAGATGCCCGGCCTTCCCACTGGGACGGGAAAACTCCCTGTTTAAGATTTGGAGAGACAAGGGGGTCCATACATTGGAGAACCTCATGCATATCGAGGAAAAAAGATGGTTGACTGAGAGGGAGGTATTATCTGCTTACGATCTGCCTCAGTTCCATGGCATACAGTATCGCCAGTTGAGACACCACCTCCTTTCCCAACTGCGGGACCTTTCCGGTGAAATTGATAATAAATTGTGGGCTGAGATACTGGACATACCGGTATGCGATGTGTCGATTACCTCATTATACGCCAAGTTACAGTTAGTTCTAAGACCGCAGAGGGGAGGGAGGTTCTTTGGTAGCTGGCGTAAACATATAAATGACCCAGAACTCCCTCAGAAAATTCTGGAAGGGTGGGGACTTGTTAGACGCCACATAATAAATGAGAGATGGAGAGATTCTCAATTTAGAATCATGCACGGCACTATTAGAGGCTTTAATATACCACCTTCTCAGGCTAACCAGGGAAGATGGGTTCATTGCCCAAAATGTAAAAAATCCATGACGGACCTGGAACATGGCCTGTGGTCCTGTCCTGCTTCGCAGAGGTTTTGGAAAGGGATTGAACAGTGGACCAAGAAAATGTGTGGGGATATGGAGAGCTTAGATCCGATGCGATGGATTTTTCATTATCAATCTAATTCTAATACTGGCAGACACCCACATATTCTGTGGCATTACATTGCATTGATAGCCAAAAGGCTTCTCCTCCAACATTGGCTCAATGACAGACCTCCAGATTTGTCTCAGGTCAGAAATTTGATGCGTCATACATTAACACTGGAATCTCTCGACACATTACGCAACCCAAGTAAGTTAACAAAAAAATTCTTTTTCAGGTGGAAATCATTCATTGTACAGGAATTCACAGATGGTGAAATAGATAACTTTATGCGACCCTACCGTTCCACAGAATGGTATGCCTTGGAGGTTCTGAGTGGTACATTGGGTAGACTGGGAGGGGATGCTCAGGTGAATTCAGGAAGAATAGATGTTGAATAGATATTTTATAATACAAATTTATTAAAGATATAATACAGTGTCTTAGGGTTTTGTTAATTAAAAATGTCATAACTTGAAGGGGTTATCCAGGGGAAGGGGGAGGGAGGGCTAATATAAATCATTGTTCATGTTGGTCAATAGACGTTTATATATATATCTAATTGATGTATTCAATTTTTACGCAATTGATGTTGGTTATGTGTACTGAGATTTTTCAATTATATTGTTTTGAAATATGTTTAAACGCAAAATCTTAATAAAAAAATGGTTCAAAAAAAAAAAATTAAAAAGTACTTTTTTTTCCATAAAAATTTTCTTTTTTCATTTTTACAGATTAATTTGTGAAGCACTGGGGTGTTCAAAATGCTCACCACCCATCTAGATATGTTCCCTGGGGTGTCTAGTTTACAAAATGGGGTCACTTGTGGGGGAGCTCCAATGTTTAGGCACACAGGGGCTCTCCAAACGCAACATGGTGTCCGCTAACAATTTGACTGAAAAATCAGCTCAAATTTTTAGCGACACCATGTTGCATTTGGAGAGCCCCTGTGTGCCTACACATTGGAGCTCCCCCACAAGTGACCCCATTTTAGAAACTAGTCCCCCCAGGGAACATATCTAGATGGGTGGTGAGCTTTTTGAACCCCCACGTGCTTCACAAATTCATCCGTAAAAATGAAAAAGTACTTTTTTTTCCACACAAATTTTCTTTTAGCCTAAATTTTTTCATTTTCACATGGGGAACAGGATAAAATGGATCCTAAAATTTGTTGGGCAATTTCTCCTGAGTACAGCGATACCTCATATGTGGTCATAAACCACTGTTTGGGCGCACGGCAGGGCTCAGAAGGGAAGGAGCGCCATTTCACTTTTTGAATGGAAAATTAGCTCCAAAAGTCAAATGGCGCTCCTTCCCTTCTGAGCCCTGCCGTGCGCCCAAACAGTGGTTTATGACCACATATGAGGTATTGCTGTACTCAGGAGAAATTGTCCAACAATTTTTAGGATCCATTTTATCCTGTTGCCCATGTGAAAATGAAAGAATTGAGGCTAAAAGAACATTTTTATTAGAAAAATTAAAATGACCATTTTTTCCTTCCACTTTGCTTTAGTTCCCGTGAAGCACCTGAAGGGTTAATAATCTTCTTGAATGTAGTTTTGAGTAGCTTGAGGGGTGCAGTTTTTGGAATGGTGTCACTTTTGGGTGTTTTCTGTCATGTACACCCTTCAAAGGGACTTCAAATGTGATGTGCTGACAAAAAAAATGGTTTTGTAAATTTTGCTGGAAAAATGAAAAATTGCTTATGAACTTTGAACCCTTATAACGTCCGAACAAAAATTTTTTTTTTTTTCCAAAATTGTGCTGATGTAAAGTAGACATGTGGGAAATGTTATTTATTAACTATATTGTGTCACATACCTCTCTGGTTTAGCAGAATAAAAATTCATAATTTGAAAATTGCAAAATTTTCAAAATTTTTGCCATATTTTTGATTTTTTCACAAATAATCGCAAAAATTATCGACCTAAATTTAATATTAACATGAAGCCCAATATGTCACGAAAAAACAATCTCAGAATCGCTAGGATCCGTTGAAGCGTTCCAGAGATATAACCTCATTAAGGGACACTGGTCAGAATTGACAAAAATGGCCTGGTCATTAAGGTCAAAATAGGCCCGGGGGTGAAGGGGTTAAAGGACAGTGTCGGGCAATATGGCCGGTCTTGTGGTAGTGACGGCAAATGGGTTCCCCTGCAGAGCTGTAACGGTTGGTGGTCCTCCCTGTATGCGACGAAGTTTGCTTTCATCCACGGGACATCCTCCGGACTGTCAGCAAGCTGGATCAAAGGTTTAGGTTTTGGCTGTGGCTTTGGCGTGGGCTTTGGCCCCTGCTGCAGCTGCAGGGCTTCCATGACTCGAGTTAAGTTCTTGCCCATTTGGCACACTACAGAGTGTAAAGAGTCATATTTATCAGGGTTAGCAGTTTGTACGCTGTTCTCAGCTGCAGGCACGGGTACCGGCATTGTGGTAGCCTGCACCTCACCACTGCACCACCGTCGGATGGCAGCTTCAGGAGTCTCCACTGGCCGAAACCCCTTTATTGCCATGTCCTTTAAAGTATTGAAATCAGCATATGGGTGGCTTAGGGACCACCAGCGCAAGGTTTTGTTGTCCTCTGGTGATAGTAGCCCCCAGATGAACTGCGTAGTTAACAACTTGACCTCATCTAGAACACTAGTAGAGCTGACTTGCTTTAAGGCTCACACCACCTCCTGCAGGCGCCAGGCATAGGTCCGGATATCATCCCCTGGCCATTGATAGCAATGGTAAAAGCGCATCCTTATGTCAGCCACATTACAGTCTTCAAAAGTAGCTTTCAATTTATTAAAGATTATGGCTACTGATCCTCACTCATCTATGAACCAGGATTCAATCTCTCTTTCTGCCACATCGGTTAACTGTCCCAATACAACCACGGTGCGCTGTTGATCGGTCATTGCATACATGTCCAACACGCTGCAGATCTTTTTTTTGAATGTGGACAGAGTATCAGGGCGGCCCTCATACTGGGGCAACCACTTGGCACCCGGGATGTAGGGTGGCGAGATCGGCATGATCGGGGCTGCAGCACCTGGTGCACTAGTGGTACTACTGGTTGCAACCATGGTTGCTTCAGGATGATTCACGGGGTCAGCAAAGGTGCTATTGTCGTCACTGGACGAGGCGGACATTTTTGTGATCCCCCTAGTGAATCACAGCCAGTCTTTTTACAGTTGAACAGTTTTTGAACCCCGTATACAGGAGGTTAAACATTTGGAAGTTTCCGGACTAACCCACTGCTCTTTGGAAGTACTCGGCAGAGCGAGGGGTAGGTTTTGATTTCGCGCTCTGCAAGCTGTCATACCCCCTTTTCTCCCGCTCTGCGGCGCAATAATGGCGGCTTAGTTTAACAGTCACACAACACAGTCTTAAATACGGCACACAGTACCCAGTAGCACCGGACACGGGATCCTGTTCGTGAGTGCCAGAGAAGGGCTATCTGTAGCACCCCAGGGTATGGGAACTCAGATGTCTGGGACCTCTGCTTCGCTAGGGGATGTCACTGGTGGCCTGCCCAGATCCATGGCCCCAGGTGACAGCCCCAAAAGAAGGGGGGTTGTTTTAGTATTTACAAAGGGATTAGAGTCTTTGTCTCGTGACACCACCTGTAGTACCTGGTGACTAGACACCAGCGCCGCCACAGTCCTCCGGAGGGTGGTGCTATTGCGGCTAGGGTGGAGCAACTCCCTACAGGTAGAGCTAAACCTCCGGGGCAGTGATGATTGTGAGGAATGGAGCAGGGATTTGGCCAGGTTGTGGATTAACGGGATAGTCTCTGCGCGTACCGGGGGCGGGGGGTGAAGAACACACACACAAGCTGTTGAATGTCTATTTACCTTTTACTGGTGGTATAGCAGGTAAAAGTCTGGAACACTGTCGGGTGACCAGGAAACACAGTTGAATCTCCACAGCAAGTGGGTGTAAGGCTTCTGTGTCCTCTTTTCCCTGTGTTGAAGCCCCTGCCTCGTGTAGAGCTTGGCTGGCCTCCACTACTCTCTCTCTCCACCTGCGTTGTCAACGGGACACTTCTGATGAATACCGCCGTCTCTCTCTCCACGGTGTCTGGCTCTCTAAACGGTGATTAAGCAGGTGACCGGGTGACTGAAGTAACTGCGGTTTGCCAAGGTTCTCTGCTGGGCGTGTAGCTCTCCTGCAGACGCGGACCCTGGTGTCCAGTGTGTTGTTTGGGCAAACCTATTCCAGCTTCTCGGCTCCCATTTTCCTTCCTCTTTCCTCTCCTTGCCTTCCGTCCCCACTCTTGGGCCTGGCAGGACTGCTCAAAGGCTGTTCAGGATCTCCAGTTCGGGCCTATCACAGAACCGATCACCAGGACGTATTTGCAGCTCTCCTAGCATCTGCACCTTCTGACTAACTCCTCCCCATCATCAGTATTTATAGAGGATCTTGCCTAAGAGCAGCAAGTTGAGCTCCCCCTACTGTGCTGGGGTGGAAGGTGTTGGTTGTACTGGTGTAGCTGCTGTGGATGTTCATCTGTGTTCTAGGAAGGCCTGTGGGTACCTGTGGATGCAGGGCGCCACAATATAAACATTCAGTTCCGGGCTAAATAGAAAAAAAGAATTTGTAAAGAAGACTTATATCAGGGGGTATAGGTTGTGTTTATTTGGGGTTCTCCTGCTTTATTCATCCAGGAAATCCAATCGTTTAGAGCCTTCAGGTTTTTAGATCCAAGTAATCTAATTTTTTTGTATATGCCAATTTGAATGGATTATTTTATCCATTCCTTTCAAGTAGGGGTTTCTACGTCTCTCCAGTGTCTTGTGATAGCAATCTTTGCTGCATTAAGCGGATGGGGTGTCAATGAGTTTCTTTTGAAGTGTAGGGATCAAGATTGAGTAAAATGAAACTAGGAGTTAATAGGATGTCTATGTTTAAGACTTTCTTTATATGATCTCTAATTTCCAGCCAGAAATGTTTCATTTTTGTGCACTCCAGCCAAATATAGGATGGTATGCCTTTCTCCTTGTTGCATCTCTAGCAAAGAGGGGAGATTGAGTTGTCTATTTTGTTTCATATATGTGGAGCTTTATACCGCCTTGAAATGATTTTGTAATTAAGTTCTTGAAATTTCATTGAGAATGATAGGAGGTCAATGTTTTTAAATATTATTTGAATATCATCTGGAAAGAATTCTGTATTTAACCCCTTAAGGACCGAGTCACTTTGCACCCTAATGACCGGACCATTTTTTGTAATTCTGACCACTCTCCCTTTATGAGGTAATATCTCTGGAACGCTTCAACCGATCCTAGCGATTCTGAGATTATTTTTTCGTGACATATTGGGCTTCATGTTAGTATTAAATTTAGGTCGATAATTTTAGCGTTTATTTGTGAAAATCAAAAATTTGGCAAAAAAGTTTGAAAATTTAGCAATTTTCATATTTTTAATTTTTATTCTGCTAAACCAGAGAGTTATGTGCCACAAAATAGTTAATAAATCACATTTCCCACATGTCTACTTCACATCAGCACAATTTTGGAAGAAAAATGAAAAATTGGTAGGACGTTATAAGGGTTCAAAGTTCATCAGCAATTTCTCATTTTTCAAGCAAAATTTACAAAACCATTTTTTTAGTGACCACATCACATTTGAAGTCCCTTTGAGGGGTGTACATGACAGAAAACACCCAAAAGTGACACCATTCCAAAAACTGCACCCCTCAAGCTACTCAAAACTACATTCAAGAAGATTATTAACCCTTCAGGTGCTTCACAGGAACTAAAATAAAGTTGAAGGAAAAAATGGACATTTTAATTTTTGTAACAAAAATGTTCTTTTAGCCTCAATTTTTTCATTTTCACATGGGCAACAGGATAAAATGCATCCTAAAATGTGTTGGGCAATTTCTCCTGAGTACACCGATACCTCATATATGGTCATAAACCACTGTTTGGGTGCACGGCAGGGCTCAGAAGGGAAGGATCGCAATTTGAATTTTAGAGCCAATTTTCCGTTCAAAAAGTGAAATGGCGCTCCTTCACCTCTGAGCCCTGCCGTGCGCCCAAACAGTGGTTTATGACCACATATAAGGTATCGGTGTGCTCAGGAACAATTGCCCAACAAATTTTGGGATGTATTTTATCACTTTGCCCATGTGAAACTGAAAAAATGTAGGCAAAAATAAATTTTTGGTGAAAAAAAAGTGCTTTTTCATTTTTATGGATAAATTTGTGAAGCGTCTGAGGGTTCAAACTGCTCACTATGCATCTAGATACTTTCCTTAGGGGGTCTAGTTTCCAAAATGGGGTCATTTGTGGGGGAGCTCCAATGTGGAGACACACGGGGACCCTCCATACGCGACATGGTGTCCGCTAACAATTTGAATGGAAAATTAGCTCAATTTGTTAGCGGACACCATGTCGCGTTTGTAGGGTCCCTGTGTATCTCCACATTGGAGCTCCCCCACAAGTGACCCCATTTTGGAAACTACACCCCCCAAGGAACGTATCTAGATGCATAGTGAGCACTTTGAACCCCCAGATGCTTCACAAATTCATCCATAAAAATGAAAAAGCACTTTTTTTTTCCACAAAAAGTTTCTTTTTTCATTATTACGGATCAATTTGTGAAGCACCTGGGGGTTCAAAGTGCTCACTATGCATCTAGATACGTTCCTTGGGGGGTCTAGTTTCCAAAATGGGGTCACTTATGGGGGAGCTCCAATGTGGAGACACACGGGGACCCTCCCATCGCGACATGGTGTCCGCTAACAATTTGAATGGAAAATGAGCTCAAATTGTTAGCGGATACCATGTCGCGTTGGGAGGGTAACTGTGTGTCTCCACATTGGAGCTCCCCCACAAGTGACCCCATTTTGGAAACTAGACCCCCAAAAGATTATATCTAGATGCATAGTGAGCACTTTGAACCCCCAGATGCTTCACAAATTGATCCGTAATAATGAAAAAAGAAATTATTTGTGGGAAAAAAAAGTGCTTTTTTCATTTTTACAGATGAATTTCTGAAGCATCTGGGGGTTCAAAGTGCTCACTATGCATCTAGATGCGTTCCTTTGGGGGTCTAGTTTCCAAAATAGGGTCACTTGTGGGGGAGCTCCAATGTGGAGACACACAGGGACCCTCCAAACGCGACATGGTGTCCGCTAACAAATTGAGCTAATTTTCCATTCAAATTGTTAGCGGACACCATGTCGCGTTTGGAGGGTCCCGGTGTGTCTCCACATTGGAGCTCCCCCACAAGTGACCCCATTTTGGAAACTAGACCCCCGAAGGAACGTATCTAGATGCATAGTGAGCACTTTGAACCCCCAGATGCTTCACAAATTCATCCATAAAAATGAAAAAGCACTTTTTTTTCCACAAAACGTTTCTTTTTTCATTTTTACGGATCAATTTGTGAAGCACCTGGGGGTTCAAAGTGCTCACTATGCATCTAGATACGTTCCTTTGGGGGTCTAGTTTCCAAAATGGGGTGACTTGTGGGGGAGCTCCAATGTGGAGACACACCGGGACCCTCCAAACGCGACATGGTGTCCGCTAACAAATTGAGCTCATTTTCCATTCAAATTGTTAGCGGACACCATGTCGCGTTTGGAGGGTCCCTGTGTGTGTCCACATTGGAGCTCCCCACAAGTCACCCCATTTTGGAAACTAGACCCCAAAGAAACGTATCTAGATGCATAGTGAGCACTTTGAACCCCCAGGTGCTTCACAAATTGATCCGTAAAAATGAAAAAAGAAACTTTTTGTGGAAAAAAAAAAGTGCTTTTTCATTTTTATGGATGAATTTGTGAAGCATCTGGGGGTTCAAAGTGCTCACTATGCATCTAGATACATTCCTTGGGGGGTCTAGTTTCCAAAATGGGGTCACTTGGGGGGGATCTCCAATGTGGAGACACACAGGGGTTCTCCATACGCAACATGGTGTCCACTAACAATTGGAATTGTTAGCGGACACCTTGTAGGATATAAAGAGCCCCTATGTGCCTAAACATTGGAGCTCCCCCACAAGTGACCCCATTTTGGAAACTAGACCCCCCAAGGATTATATCTAGATGACTTTGAACCCCAGGTGCTTCACAAATTGATCCGTAAAAATGAAAAAAGAAACTTTTTTGCGGAAAAAAAAAGTGCTTTTTCATTTTTATGGATGAATTTGTGAAGCATCTGGGGGTTCAAAGTGCTCACTATGCATCTAGATACGTTCCTTCGGGGGTCTAGTTTCCAAAATGGGGTCACTTGTGGGGAAGCTCCAATGTTCAGGCACACAGGGAGGGTCTCTCCATACCCGACATGGTTTCCACTAACAATTGGAGCTAATTTTCTATTGAAATTGTTAGCAGACACCATGTCGCATATGGAGAACCTGTGTGCCACCAGCACAAGGGCAGCTGGTAGAGTTGGGGTACAGCACCAGAAAATGCCACCTCTAATGAATGCGCTATTTTCTTGGGTGGCTGTGGGTTGAAATTTGCAGCGCGGGGGACCCACAACATTTGGGTCTCTCCACGCTGAGGATTCCAGTCAGCCAGCTACCAAGTTGTACATGGCTGGCTACAAAAAATACAGCGAAGCCCATTTTTTTTTATTTGTAGAACTAATTCTAGAAAAATAAAATGACGTAGGGCTCCGCCATATTTTTGGTCCAGCCAGGTACAACTTGGCAGCTACAGACTGCCAGCAACCCCCAGCTGCCTCGTTGTACCTGGCTGCAACCAAAAATACAGCAAAGCACATTTTTTTTTATTTCTGGAACTAATTCTAGAAAAAAAAAATGGCGTAGGGCTCCGCCATATTTTTGGTCCAGCCAGGTACAACTTGGCAGCTACAGACTGCCAGCAACCCCCAGCTGCCTCGTTGTACCTGGCTGCAACCAAAAATACAGCAAAGTGCATTTTTTTTTATTTCTAGAACTAATTCTAGAAAAAAAAATGGCGTAGGGCTCCGCCATATTTTTGGTCCAGCCAGGTACAACTTGGCAGCTACAGACTGCCAGCAACCCCCAGCTGCCTTCGTTGTACCTGGCTGCAACCAAAAATACAGCGAAACCCATTTTTTTTTATTTCTAGAACTAATTCTAGAAAAAAACTGACGTAGGGCTCCACCATATTTTTGGCCCAGCCAGGTATAACTAGGCAGCTGGGGGCTGGAATCCTCAGCATGGAAAGGCCCAAGCGTTCTGGGCCCCCCATGCTGCGAATTGAAGCCCGCAGCCGCCCCAGAAAATGGCGCATTCATACATAGAAAAATAGAAAAATCTTTTTATTTAAAAAAAAAACACAAACAAAATTCGGACTCCATCTTTATTATAAAGATCCGACGTAGTCCACAACGAAGGTCCCACGACGCTCGATCGCCTCCGACGTAGTTCATAACGAAGGTCCCACGACGCTCGATCGCCTCTGCTCAATCCAGAGACTGCAGCAAGGGATCAAGTGTCCTCTTCCTACAGTCTCAGGGGTCAGAGTTATGGTGCACTGTATGACAATGATCAGTTATACAGTGCACCATGACTATGATCCCAGAGACTATAACAAGAGGACACTTGATCCCTTGTTGCACCCATCCATCCACCTATGCACCCATCATCCACACACGCACACAACCACGCACACACATCCACACACGCACATCCACGCATGCACACATCCACGCACGCACGCTGACATCCACGCACGCTGACATCCACGCACGCACATCCACACACGCACATCCACGCATGCTGACATCCACGCACGCTGACATCCACGCATGCACACATTCACGCACGCAAAAATCCACGCACGCATGCTGACATCCACGCACATCCACACACACATCCACGCACATCCACGCACACATCCACGTACGCACACATCCACGCACACATACATGCAGGCACATCCATGCACGCACATCCACGCATGCACATCCACGCACGCTGACATTCACGCACGCTGACATCCACGCACGCATGCTGACATCCAATCACATCCACACACACATCCACGCACATCCACATCCACGCACATCCACGTACGCACACATCCACACACGCACATCCATGCACGCACATCCACGCACGCACATCCACGCCCGCACATCCAAGCACGCACATCCATGCACGCACACATCCATCAATCCATTCACCCATCCACCCATCCACCCATCCATCCATCCACCCATCCATCCATCCATCTACCCATCCATCCATTCATTCATTCATTCATTCATACTTACCCAGCGATGAGGAGGAGGAGCCCCTGAGAAGAGGAGGGGCCACACCGGTCTGCAGAGGAGGCCGACGGTGCGGGCGGGTGCACCGCGCGTGCAGCCCACCGGAATAGGTGAGCGGGGCTGAGGGCTGGGGACCGGGAGCTGCGGACCGGGGGCTGGGGACCAGCAGGGAGGAGGAGGGGGCCCTGCAGCTTCGCCGGCGGACGCATAAGCCCGCCGGCAGACAAAGTATGCAAGGTGGAGGGCGGGGATAGACAGGACACAGGAGGGGCTGCACAGGGGACGGGGACAGGACACAGGGGGCTCTGGACACAGGGGGGCTACAGGACACAGGGGGTTCTGGACACAGGGGGCGGGGACAGGACACAGGAGGGTCTGCACAGGGGACGGGGACAGGACACAGGAGGGGCTGCACAGGGGACGGGGACAGGACACAGGAGGGGCTGCACAGGGGACGGGGACAGGACACAGGGGGCTCTGGACACAGGGGGGGCTACAGGACACAGGGGGCTCTGGACACAGGGGGCGGGGACAGGACACAGGGGGAGCTGGAGCATTAGTTCATAGCCGGCGGGTGCGGTGCAGCCCGCCGGCAGATAAGTATGATTGGGGAGGGGGGGGGGTGAAGGGGTTAGCAGGGGTGACCACACCTCTTCCCCTAACCCTTGGCTGTCACTGACAGCTTTTAGAATTGAACTGTCACTGTTCGTTTAGAAGCAGTGACAGTTCAAAGCCATGACGAGTATACTCGTCATGATGCGGGAACTGACATCTTTTCATGACGAGTATACTCGTCATTAGTCTTAAAGGGGTTAACTCTAATTCCCTTTTTTTTTTTTTTTATACATTCTGAGACATCATCTGTTTGAGTTACATTTTTGTTTATTTTGGCTATTATGTTATTGTTTCCTTTTGCATTCAATAATAGTTTGAGAATTGGTGGATCTAGTGGTGAAGTGGAAATATCCGGGAGGTAAAACTCAAAAATATGATCTCAAAACGTATATGCGTAGATAAAAGCCACAGGATAAATCACAAAACACTGATAAAACCCAGAAGCAGAGGTGGCTTGGGACACCCTGATTATTTTTATTATTATTTATTATTATAGCGCCATTTATTCCATGGCGCTTTACATGTGAAAAGGGGCATACATAAACAAGTACAAAAAACATGAGCAATACAAGGCACACACAAGTACAGAAGGAGAGAGGACCCTGCCTTCAAGGGCTGACAGTCGACAGGAATGGATGAGGATACATTAGGAAAGGGTTGAGCTGGTTGTTCGGTGATTCGGTAAACTGAGGATCATTGCAGGTTGTAGACTTGTCTGAAGAGGTGGGTCTTCAGCTTCCTTTTGAAGGTTTCCAAGGTGGGCGAGAGTTTGATGTGTTGGGGCAGAGAGTGCCAGAGTATGGGGGAAGCACGGGAGAAATCTTGTATGCGGTTGTGGGAAGAAGAGATGGGTGGGGAGTAGAGAAGGAGATCTTGAGAGGATCGGAGGTTGCATGTAGGTAAATACCGGGAGCCCATATCACAGATGTATAGAGGAAAAAGTAAATGACCTGGCACACACAAGTAGTAAAGAGTATACAAGAAAATCTTATATGTCCTTTTATTGTTGAAAGTTCTGGTTATTTCTCATACATAAAAAGAAAGTCTTAACGGACAATGAAGTCTTCCCCAATGTTTCGACCCTCCCGGGTCTTCATCAAGGGTTCAGCAGACTAATGCATGATATGCAAAACAAATACAAAAAGTACAAAAGATCAGTGACATGTAATTTATATAGTGATAAATACAATAACCGTCAATGCGTTCATGAAATAAGACAACAAAAGTGACCAAAAATGGCATTTCCAAGCCAAGAGAAAAATAAGGAATATACAAAAATTGAACATAAATAGCAAGTGAGTCTCCTTATATAAGAGGGAATAAAGAAATAGAGGCTAGAGGGCCTATTAGTTAGACAATACACCTGCAGAAAAAAATACAGGGTACATCACATCAATATAATGATATACATATCAAGTAAGAAGTATCAGCAATAAAGGAAAAATTACCCAAGTTGTACCGTGACTTCATATAATGAGCAGATGGAGGAGAAAGGAGTATCTATCTGATGATGCTGTATACTGTCCAGAATATATAGCAGATAGAAAGGAGGAAACAGTTATATTTGAGAAAACAGACAAAAGGATCATTATACAAAGTTGTGATCCTCCATACCTGTATACTAATCAATCAGAGATATGGCCACTCAGAGAAATGCTATAACTGTGGATAGCTACAGATTAAGGGAGACATAGAGATAGGTACAATCAGATTAGTATCACATGATAAGTGAATATCAGGGCACTAGGTGGTAATTTACCTTTAAATGTCTAACATGGACTGAGGTAATAAGGTTCAAAAACCTAGAAGGTGATAAGTGTAATGAATCATAAGTTATGAACTGCATTAAATGTATCCATATATTATCTGCAGGACTCTGTCCTGTGTGTTACCTTAAGGGATCCTCTGCTGGGGTTAGTGGTAGCATAATGGCGTTGGCTGCTGTGTTATATAGTAGCACGGCGTGCATACCGGCTTCCTGCTTCCGACTGTGCGGGCTGCAGGATCCGGTCTGTGGAACGCACGCCGGCGCATGCGCGCTACACGAGACGCGGCGATGCCGCTTCTGCGCATGCGCGGCAGACGATAATTCACAAAGGATAAGAGGAAACGTTCTAATGATGTTAAATGTGCATCATACTAAGGAAAAGGATGTTATGAAGTGCCCAATATGCTGGAACTGGTCCCAGACATGAAAAGAGGTGTTATTTTGAGTAATATTCAGGAAGAGGCAAAGGTCTGAAAAAGGAGAAAAAAAGAGAAGGTTAATCAATAGGTATAGATCAATACAAAGAACTACAACCAAGCCCTATTAGACAAACCGCTAGGGCAAATACAGGAATATGATAATAAGAATACAGAACCAATGTACCATATAATATTTTAGACAGAAGGGTGTCAAGGAGGAGAACAGGAATTATGTATATACCTCATACTCTCTATTGAGGCCATGTGGTTCTAAGTGTATAAATCCAAAATGATTCACGTTCTTTCAATTTTCTTATCCTGTCTCCTCCTCTCCTCCCTAAGGGAACATGATCAATAATTTGAAATCTCAACTGTGAGATATTATGATTCTGATTGATAAAATGACTAGGGATAGGTAGCAATGTTTGTTTACACCTAATGGTGGACTTATGTTTTGAAATGCGGTCACGGATATGCTGGGTGGTTTCCCCAACATATCCGAGACCGCAGGGACATTTGATTAAATACACCACAAAGGAGGACTCACAAGTGAAAAAACCTTTTATCGGGTATTGTTTACCTGTCATGGGGTGTGAAAACATGCTGCCTTTAGTCATGTGATTACATTGTCGACAACTCAAACACGGGAAATTACCCATCCGAGGGGCCGACAGTGTTCTTTGTCTCATTTCCAATTTGAGACCTCCAATATCCGCTCTGACCAGTCTATTTTTGAGGTTAGGTGGTTTTTTATGGCACAATAGTAATGGTGTTTGGAATTCCTTTATAGTTGGGTATGCTTGCCCTAAAAGTGGCCAGTGTCGTCTTATAGCCTTCTGAATTAGAGATTGATATGGATGATAGGTATTCACAAAAGCCATTCTGTCAGCTACCTTCCTTCTCTCTGAACGGGTAAGGGGACAAGAGGCTACTGAGACGGGGTATCCCCTTTCAATGAATTTGTCGCTCATTTCCTTTAGTCTGACCTTTTTGAGAATGGGGTCTGAGACTATACGTTCTACTCTGACAAGTTGTGATTTCGGAAGAGCTGCTTTCACATGTTTCGGGTGGCAACTGGAATAATACAGAAGAGAGTTCCTATCCGTCGGTTTTACAAACAGGTCTGTACTCAACTCACCTTGATCAGATCTAACCATTACATCCAAAAAATTGATGTAATCATGGTGTTTATGCATGGTGAATTTAATTTGGGATACACAATCATTGAGATATTCATGAAATTTTAACAGATCCCTGTCCTCACCATTCCATATCATAAACACGTCATCGATATATCGTTTCCATGATACGATATTCGATTCGTAGCTGGTATAATTATAAATGAACCGTTCTTCAAAATAGGCCATAAAAATATTGGCGTAGGGGGGCCCCACGTTGGACCCCATGGCGGTCCCCTACGCTGCATATAGAATTTATCGCCAAAGAGAAAAAAAATTTCTTCAAAATGATTCCCAAAATGTCATAACAAAACTCTTTTTGATGATCAGATATAGTGCTGTACTTATTAAGAAACCAGTCAATCGCCTCAAGGCCCAATTCGTGGTCTATGCTAGTGTATATACTGTTGACGTCTAAGGTAACAAGGCAAGATCCAATTGGGATACTGCCCAGTTCCCTAATATGTCCCAAAAAGTCTGTTGTATCCTTAATATAAGACTGAATGGAAGGAATGAGGGGTGTGAGAATCCTCTCAGCTGTTTTGGCAAGGGGTGAGAGTAACGAATCGGTGGACGCCACAATAGGACGACCCGGAGGATGGTATAAATCTTTGTGTATTTTCGGTAAGGTGTAAAAAACAGGGGTCACTGGATTAGGATGGACCAGATATTCTGCCAGTCTTTGATCAATAGTGCCCCTTTGTAAATGAACCTGTACGCAATCCTTAATAAGGGATCGAATCGTAAAGGTGGGGTTATTGGGAATCTGCGTGTATGTATCCTCATCCCTAAGTTGTCCCTCTATTTCTTCAATGTAATATGCTTTATCCATCACTACGATAGCACCCCCTTTGTCAGCAGGTTTAATCACCAAATTGGTGTTGTTCCTAAGGGAATCAATGGCTTGTTTCTCCTCTGCAGACGTATTCACTTTAAGAGGAAAATGCCCCCTATCAATGTCTCGAGTGATCAATGAAATATCTTTATCAACCAGGGAGATAAATGTCTCCACTGGATGATAAAATTTTGGAGGATTCATATTCGAAGGAATCTTCAAGTCAAGATCTCTTAAAGTAAAAGTATTAGTCAATGTATCAGTACTGGGTCTGGGTAGCGTCTTGTCATCGGGCATGAAATGTACTTTCAGTCTCAGGTTCCTATAAAATCGTCTGAGTTCTTGGTCGAGGGTAAATTTATCAAATGCCGGGGTCGGACAGAAGGATAATCCCTTCTGTAGAACCCCTGCCTCTGCCGGGGATAAAATGTGGGATGAGATGTTATAGACAAGGTTTGTTGTCCTACCTGTGACCGAAGTTGCATTCTGTCGCCCGGTGGTGGGGGAAATGTAGGTGGAGGGAGAGATGATGGTGCCGGCCCCGGTGGGATTTGGCCGCCTCCTGCTCCGCCGCGTTTTCCGCGTCGTCCTGATCGTTGGCCTAAAAAAACGTCTCGGACGTGGTGCACCTGGTTCACCCTCACACCCTGAAGAAGAATAGTATCTTTGAGATGGTGTTATAAAAATATCAATACTTAAACGGAATAGTTCTGGCTCGGCCACTTTATCTAATGGATGTGATGTACCCTGTATTTTTTTCTGCAGGTGTATTGTCTAACTAATAGGCCCTCTAGCCTCTATTTCTTTATTCCCTCTTATATAAGGAGACTCACTTGCTATTTATGTTCAATTTTTGTATATTCCTTATTTTTCTCTTGGCTTGGAAATGCCATTTTTGGTCACTTTTGTTGTCTTATTTCATGAACGCATTGACGGTTATTGTATTTATCACTATATAAATTACATGTCACTGATCTTTTGTACTTTTTGTATTTGTTTTGCATATCATGCATTAGCCTGCTGAACCCTTGATGAAGACCCGGGAGGGTCGAAACGTTGGGGAAGACTTCATTGTCCGTTAAGACTTTCTTTTTATGTATGAGAAATAACCAGAACTTTCAACAATAAAAGGACATATAAGATTTTCTTGTATACTCTTTACTACTTGTGTGTGCCAGGTCATTTACTTTTTCATTAATACGTTGTTGTACCTGAGCACCCCATGAGATAAAGTGGTCGAGCCAGAACTATTCCGTTTAGGAAAAGATGTATAGAGGAGACAGATTGTGGATGGCTTTGTATGTCATAGTAAGGGTTTTGAACTGGAGCCTCTGGACAATAGGAAGCCAGTGAAGAGCTTGGCAGAGAGAAGAGGCTGGGGAATAACGAGGAGACAGGTGGATTAGTTGGGCAGCAGAGTTTAGGATAGATTGTAGTTGTGCAAGAGTGCAAGAGTGCTAGAGGGGAGACCAGAGAGAAGGAGGTTGCAATAGTCAACGACGTGAGATGATGAGAGCAAGCACGAGTGTGCTGTTACTTGGTACAAATGGAACAATGTCTCCATGATTTCACTGCAACCAGCAAATTGCCAGTGAAATTCCTAGAAAAGTTGCCGTGTGTAAAGGTACCTTTAAAAAATTCCAGATCCCTTTCTAAAGAGTACAATATGAACAAGCAGGGCTGCCACTAGGAATTTTGGGGCCCCTTACTGCTCCCTACTGCCCC
>JARQOC010000003.1:524726388-524802764 GCA_033576535.1 Allobates femoralis | reverse complement strand
TTTAAATATTGTTCCCATTACAAAGGAGTGGTTCTCCTATACTTGTAATGCTGATGCACTAAGTATGGACGAAAACATTTACACCTGGGGAGTATACATGAACCTACTTTCTAACTTTTTAACGGTTAGGGGCATAATAAACACCATGTAAATAAAATATGTTTTCGTGGCATCATGGACCACGTTCGCCCTGATGATATGGTGGTGGCATTGGCAGATAAGGAGAAGGAGGAGTACAGCAAATAGCCAATATCAGGAAGCATGTACCCATGTGTGGGTGTGAGGAGGGGCATGGGAATCTACCTCCCCAAAGAATACAATGGATTTGACTTTAGATTACGCTGCTATCATTTGGTGGTGTGCTGAAGTCAGGCCCAATCCAACCCTTCTTCTTCTTGATCAGAGTCAGCCTGTCAGCATTTTCAGTTGGCAGGTGGGTGCATTTATCAGTAATGATTCCACCGGCGGCACTAAAAACCTGCTCTAGCGGCAGGGCAGGCCAGGACTTCCAAGGCATAAAGAGCCAATTCATGCCACGCGTCCAGCTTGGATACCCAATAATTATAAGGCTCAGAGGAATCCTGGAGCACTTTTGTATGGTCGCCAAGGTACTCCTTCACCATCTTTTCAAACTTTGCAGTCCCTGTGACAGAACCCCGCGCCTCAGGGCCTGTGCTCTTGGAGGGACTGAGAAAACTGTCCCATATCTTTCACAGTGTTTCCCAACCTCTGCTGAATTAGAGTTGTGCCTCTCTCTCTCGGATGCCTTGGTTGTCCACTGAACTGTGACCTCTGCCGCCAGCATTTTCCAAAGTGAGTTTTTTTATTAATTCCGCAACAAGGGCCTTCTGGTACTGCAGCATTTTTGTAGATCTCTCCGCCTGGAGAAAAAGAGAAATACAGTTCTCCTTGTAGCGTGGGTCTAAAAGTGTCACCTACCAGTAATGAGTGTCCACCAAGATGTTGATAACGCTAGGGTCATGGGAAAGGCAGCGTAACATAAAGTCAGCCATGTGCACCAGACTAGTAACAGGCAAGACTTCAGGGTCATCAACAACAGGACGACTGACCATTCTGTCCTCATCTCCCTCTTCCTCCTCCTCCTATTCCTCCCTGTCTTCTGGCTATCCACTCTGAACCGACTGTATGACGGTTATGGAGGTTGTACATTCAATTGCGCATGAAACTAGCTCCTGTTCTTCTAACGCCTCATCCTCCTCCTCGTCATTGCCCCCAATGCACATTGGGATGAGATGAGGCTGGGTTGTGTGTTATCACCCACTATGGTTCCTTGCTCCATCTCATCGTGCACTGCCTGCAATGCATCATCTTTGATTTTGAGCAGAGAGCATTTTAGAAGACAGATAAGCGGGATGTTGACACTAATAATGGCGTCGTCGCCGCTCACCACCTTGGTGGAGTCCTCAAAGTTTTGGAGGACAGTACATATGTCAGACATCCATATCCACTCCAGATGTCTTATGTGTAGAGTTTGAACCGAATACCGATGGCCTAGTTGATGCTGATAGTCAACAACCGCCCTCTTTTGCTCACAAATCCTGACCAACATCTGCAGGGTTGAATTCCAACACGTGGGGACATCACACACCAGTCTGTGAGCCAGCAGCTGCAAACCCTGCTGAAACCCGGCAAGGGCCGCCGAAGCAGTAGGTGGCTTTCTAAAATGTGCACACAGGCAGCGTACTTTGACGAGCAGATCAGACAGCTCCATGTAGGATTTAAGAAACCACTGAAACCACTAAGTTGAGCACATGGGCCAGGTATGGCTCATGTGTGGACTTGGCTCGCCTCGCCTCAGAACCGCCACCAGGTTCCGGCCATTGTCACACACGACCATGTCTGGGTCTAGGTTCAGCTTTTGAGCCAATGATCTGCCTGCTCTTTCAGAGCTGTCCACAACTCATCAGCATTGTGGAGTTTGTCACCTATACATATTAGCTTCAGTACAGCCTGTTGCCACTTGGCCGAGGCAGTGCTGCAGTGCTTCCAGCTTGGGACTGTTGTGGAGGCTGAAGAGGAGGTGGAGGCTGAGGAGGAGTATGTACCAGAGCTGTAGACTGTGGGGGAAACCCTGACTGAGTTAGGGCCCACAATCCTTAGCGTCGGGAGGACGTGTTCCGTCCCAAGGTCCGACTAGGTCCCGGCTTCCACTATATTAACCCAGTGTGCCGTCAGCGAGATGTACCATCCCTGCCCACAAGCACTTGTCCACGTGTCCGTGGTTAGGTGGACTTTGACAGAAACTGCGTTGTTAAGGGCACGGCTAATGTTTTGGGACAAGTGCTTGTGTGGCGCCCCACTGGTCGGGGCGCTGCGTAGGGGTACTTTACTCACAAGAGAGAGTGTGGGATTCCTGTGGTCAGGGAAATTGGATGTCTTACAGGGGATGCTCATAACGTTCATCCACACAACTAAGAACAGGGGACCAATCAAAAAGTCAGTTATTAGGAACCAGTCCCGGTGTGCGGAGCTTAGGTGGGTGGTGGAAGAAGTTAGTGAGAACAAAGCAAGAGAGTTAGAAGAAGGTGGTTGGAGAGGAACGGAGTGGGAACCCTGTGAGGAGCATAGGGGAGGGTACCTAGCTGAGGTAGCCCTAAGAAGAGAGCGTCCAGGTGCTCCAGTTAGCCGCTGCTTTCTGGGGGAGGAGCAGTCGTGGTATGGTATGTCCGGCTCAGAGAACGGTGCGGGAGTTTAGCCCCAAGCCGTCGACACCAGAGGCCCGAGCCGGCTTTATGCGGTCGGAGCCAACACCTAGCATAGCCACAAAAGATCCTTAATAGGGTCCGAAGGCACAAAAAGTCCTTGAAGAGGGACCCAAGGGACTGGCTGGAGGCTCTGCGTGCAGGAACGCTGGAGGAAGTCAAGAACAGCGAAGGTCTCCTAAGTGACATATAAAATCCTTGTCTACTACCCAGTCCAGTGATACATATTGCCTGTGGTTTCCAGTAAAGACCCGTGCAAAGTGAAGAACTGTGTGCCGTGTGTTATTTGCCTGCAAAAGAGGAGCCATACTCCTGCTTCCTACACAGAGACTGTGTGCTGCGCTGAACTCCTGCGTACAACCCCCATCATCCACTGCTGCCCTGAGGAAAATCTGCTACACCTATGGGGAGCATAGTCATCCCTGCTGCCATCACATCTCCTCAGAGGTCTGTCCTGCAGCGCTGGTGCAATCACCAGACACCATAGGGGGCGTCACGAGACATTTCCCTTTTTATTGTTATTCCCTTTTTATTTTTAAACCACTTTTCATTGAACACCCAGGGCACAAGGCCGGGTCTCAACCATCCGTGATCCCCAGCTGCAGAACTGCCCGATTCCCGAGTACCCCATAGCCCTGCCGGTCGACTCAAATGTATAATGCGGGGTCGGCACAGCTGGAGAAATAGTGGCGGATGGGGACCGAGTAACGAGGGACGGCCGCTGCCATCAGGTTGCGAAATGCTTCCATCTCCACTAACCTAAAAGGCAAAATTTCCAGCGAAAGCAGTTGCGAAATGAGCGAATTTAGGAGTGTGGCCTGTAGGGCATTGGCAGCGTATTTGCGCTTGCGTTCCAATGACTGGGGTATGGATATCTGAACACTGCACTGGGAAAAAGACGTGGTTGATGTTGGTGGCATTTCTGATTGTGCAACGACAGGTGCAGGACAGGAGGCATCTTCACATGCACTATGGGCTGTGGATTGGCTTGCACGCACAACAGTGGAAGAAGCAGCAGTGTTACCCACAGACACTGCTCCTGGACCCTCTGATACATTCCATAAAGTCGGGTGCTTTGCTGCCATGTGCCTGATCATGCTGGTGGTGGTGGTCAGGCTGCTAGTTTTGCTAAACCTGCTGATGCTGGCATGGCAGGTGTTGCAAACGGCCTTTTATAAATTATCTGCAGCTTCCTTAAAAAACAGCCAGACTCAGGAAGACCTAACTATTGTACTGGCAACTTGCGTCGTGTTGGTGTTACGGGGAACGGTTGCCCGCCTTCTGTCTGCAGCCACCACCCTGCTCCTTCCCGCCTGTTGTGATGCTACACCTCCCACCTCCTGTGCGCAGCTTTCCTCGCTCCTCATGTCCTCCTGCCAAGTTGGGTCAGTTACTGGATCATCCACCACGTCGTCTCCCACTTCTGCACCCTGGTCCTGCTCCTAACTTTCTGGTAATTGTGTCTGATCATCATCCTTTTGTTATGACACATTCCCACCGTCGCCTTCGTGTGACCGTGGCTACTCAAATATTTGGGCATCACTGCATACGATCTCCTCATGACCCACTTCAAGCGAGAAGCTTGAATTTATGAATGGAAAACTGAGCAGCTCTTCAGAGTGTCCAAGTGTGGGATCAGTTATGTCTGGGCACTCGGCATGGTGGGAGGACTTGACCGTGTGGAAGAGAGAGTGTTTGTGGTGGTGCCAAACTGACTGGAAGCATTATCTGCTATCCAACTAACAACCTGTTGACACTGCTCCTGATTTAAAAGTGGTCTGCTGCTGAGGTCCCCTCGAAATTGGGACAGGAAGGTCAGGCGAGATGATGTGGGCGTTTGTCATGGCACAAATCGAGCTTCCCCATGACTTTGGCTTCTACATGCACGACCAACATCATGTCCACTTCCTCGTCCCTTGCCACCGGCCTTGCGCATTTTGAATGGTGGTGTGCTATATACATTGCCTGTATAAAACTAAATAAAGGCATACAAAGAATAGTTTTTAGATTGGATACTAGAGATAAGATATCTGCCAATGTTTAGCAGTCCTGCCTAGGGCAATAATAGGAAAGACCCACTTCCTAATAATTGGCACATTATTTAAAGAGGCCCTCATCCACATTGCTTTCTAGGGCATCGGAGTGCGTCCCAACTTTTGGCAGCCCTGCCTAGGGCAATACCAGAAAAGACTCACTTTCTATTAATGGGCACATTATTTAAAGAGGCCCTCAATCACGTCTCTTCCCAGGGGCATGAGAGTGTCACGCATTTTTTTTATTTTTTTTTTAAATCTTTCATGTAATCCAAAAAACTATCATACAGCAACACTGTATCACAAATGAGTATGAGCCCATAACATTTTTCCCAAGGAAAATGCATTTTGGTTTCATTTTTGCACGTTTTATTGTGAGTCCGTAAAAGTGACGTAATACTCAGACAACATTGTTCACAGCAGTGACCTGGGAGTCAGAAATGCTGAAAGAGGTCTTCCCCATGCTGTTCCCATGTCATTTGAGCATTGTTGTTATACTTTTGTGACATTTTCAGGGTTTATCCAGACTGCCGGGGGTCATGCCGGAAAAATACTGGGGTCTCCCATAGGATAACATTGGGCTCGGTGCTCGGGTCGAGTACTCGATCATCTCAAGATGCTCGACCCGGGCATCGAGCACCCGAGCATTTTAGTGCTCGCTCATCACTAATTATGATACATTTCACTTCCAAAATGTGCACACATAAGGCAAAATATATTAGAATTGAATGACAAACTTGGCAATTATGTTAATTGTTGTCACTAATGAGATATTAATAGTTGATATTTTTATGGCAAATTAAGAAATCTAAGAACCATTTAAAATTATTTTTCAGTAATTTGCTCTTCCTTTTTAAAACTAGAAGTGAATTGATAAAAGTTCATCAAACAGTATTGCAATACATATCTCTATGAACAGATGTTATGCATATTACAAGGAAATGCATTTACTGTTTCTTTGTAAAACTGTGTTTTCTGTGTATGAAAACATCATATATATCTCAGAAAATGGCACCAGAAACATCTATTTGAAGATAAATTACTTTTTACTCACAAGCCTGAAGTTTGGGATTGATTAATTATTCTGAATAAGAACATCGGAAATTCTGGAGGTTGCATTTTTCAGATGTTGAAAACGTAAAAAAAAAATACTCATGACATGGTAGAAAGGTAATTGTTTTAACATCTCACTGACATATGACATAATGGTACATCGTATGTCAGCACCCCAACTTTGATGCCTGATTGGGAAGTGAGCCTGCACCTTTGCCGGCAGATGATAGCTTCTAACATCTGCAAGTGGTGAGGAGTGGAGTCCATGGTTGTTACCTAACCTATGGTTGGTATTCATAAAAAAAAACATGATTTTTGCAAAACACAGCAATACTGCTTTATTAATGTATATAGTACAAACAAATGTTTTCAGGTTCAAGTCCCCTTGGGGTATTACAAATTATTGTAAAAATTGTAAAAAAAAATACTATAAAAAATTTGAAAAAAAATTGAAAATCTAAATGTTCAAATAACCCCTCTATAAATTTTGGCTCTTGGAAGAAGGGAATAAAGAAATGAACAGCAATCCTGCCCCCCCCCACCACAGCCATCCTGCCCCCCCCATCCATCCTGCCCCCCCCCCGGCTCCATCCTGCCCCCCTCGCTCCATCCTGCCCCCCCTGGTTCCATCCTGCCTCCCCGGCTCTATCCTGTCCCCCCCGGCTCCATCCTGCCCCCTGCCTCCATCCTGCCCCACTCGCTCCATTCTGCCCCGCTCTCTCCTCCATCCTGCCCTGCTCGCTCCATCCTGTCTCCCCCAGGCTCCATTCTGGCCCCCCAGCTCCATCCTACCCCCCCACTCCATCCTGCCCCACCCACGGTTCCATCCTGCCCCATCCCGGTTCCATCCCGCCCCCCGCATCCACCTTGCCTCCCGGCACCATCCTGCCCCACTCACTCCATCCTGCCCCCCGCCACCATCCTGCCATCCTGCGCCCCCCCACCTCGATCGCTCCATCCTGCCCCCCCGCCACCATCCGGCCCCCGTGGCTCCATGCCCTGCCGGCTCCATCCTGCCCCCCTGCCTCCATGCTGCTTCCCTGGCTCCATGCCCAACCGGCTCAATCCTACCCCCCCACCTCCACCCTGCCTCACTGACTCCATGCCCTTCCCCCTGTGCCTCCATCCTGCTCCCCCACCTCCATCCTGCTCCCCTGGCTCCATCCTACTCCCCCGCATCCATCCTGCCCCCCTCCCGCATCCATCCTGTCCCCCCGCATCCATCCTGCCCCTGCCAACTACATCCTGCCCCCCCGCTTCCATCCTGCCTCCCTGGCTCCATGCCCTGCTGGCCCCATCCTGCTCCCTCCCCGCCTCCATCCTGCTCCCCCGCCTCCATCCTGCTCCTTGGCTCCATCCTGCTCCCCCGCATCCATCATGTCCCCCCTGCATCAATCCTGCCCCCCCCCCCCCGCATGCATCCTGCCCCCCACCTCCATCCTGCCCCCCCGCCTCCATCCTGCCACCCACAGCTCCATCTTGCCCCTCCGGCTTCATTCTGCTCCCTCGGCTCCAGCATGCCCAGCTCACTCCATCCTGCCCTGCTCGCTCCATCCTGCCCCCCCACCACAATCCTGAACATCCCCTGCTGTCACCATCCTGCCCCCCTGCTCCATCCTGCCCCCCGGCAGTTAGCGGTCATGTAACTGATCAGCTGATCGGTTTCCCAGGCAACGCCAGGTCCTAAAGGCCTGTAGGACCTAGAAGACGGAGATGGAGCAAGCCAGAAGACAGGTAAGTATTCTCACTGAGTCTTTTTTAATTTCTACTTTTACTATGGAGGAGCGGAGTATCACCATATACCATAGTGGTGCTATACATGTACTGTAATGTACCGCCATATACCATAGCGCTGCTGTACATAGTAACATAGTAACATAGTTTTTAAGGTTGAAGGAAGACTTTAAGTCCATCTAGTTCAACCCATAGCCTAACATGTTGATCCAGAGGAAGGCAAAAAAAAACCCATGTGGCAACACTAAGCTCCACATTGGGGAAAAAATTCCTTCCTGACTCCAGATATGGCAATCAGACTAATTCCCTGGATCAACGCCCTATCAAAGAATCTAGTATATATAACTGGTAATATTATAATTTTCAAGAAAGGCATCCAGGCCCTTCTTAAATGTTAGTAGTGAGTCACTCATTACAACAGCATGTGGCAGAGAGTTCCATAGTCTCACTGCTCTTATAGTAAAGAATCCGCGTCTGTGATTATGATTAAACCTTCTTTCTCCTCAGACGTAGAGGATGCCCCCTTGTCCCAGTCTCAGGCCTAAGAGTAAAGAGATCATTAGAAAGGCCTCTGTACTGCCCCCTCATATATTTATACATTATTATAAGATCACCCCTAAGCCTTCGTTTTTCCAAGCTAAATAACCCCAAGTTTAATAACCTGTCTTGGTATTGCAGACCCCTTAGTCCTCTAATGACTTTTGTCGCTCTTCTCTGGACCCGCTCTAGTTCAGCTATGTCTTTCTTATACACCGGAGACCAGAATTGTACACAGTATTCTAAGTGTGGTCGCACTAGTGACTTGTATAGAGGTAAAATTATGTTCTCCTCATGAGCATCTATGCCTCTTTTAATGCATCCCATTATTTTATTTGCCTTTGCAGCAGCTGCCTGACACTGGCCACTAAATGTGAGTTTGTCATCTACCCATACACCCAGGTCTTTTTCAGTGACAGTTTTGCCCAGTGTTTTACAATTAAGCACATAATTATACCTTTTGTTTCCTCTGCCCAAGTGCATGACTTTACATTTATCCCCATTAAAGTGCATTTGCCATTTAGCAGCCCAAGCTTCTAGTTTACATAAATCCTCCTGTAATATAAAATTGTCCTCGTCTGTATTGATTACCCTGCAGAGTTTAGTGTCATCTGCAAATATTGAGATTCTACTCTGTATGCCCCCTACAAGGTCATTAATAAATATATTAAATAGAAGCGGGCCCAACACTGACCCCTGTGGTACCCCACTGTTAACTGTGACCCATTCTGAGTGTGTTCCATTAATAACCACCCTTTGTTTCCTATCACTAAGCCAGTTCTTAACCCACTTACACATATTTTCCCCTATCCCCATTGCCCTCATTTTATGTATCAACCTTTTGTGTGGCACCGTATCAAAAGCTTTTGAAAAGTCCATATACACCACATCCACTGCATTTCCTTGGTCCAGTCCAGAACTTACTTCTTCATAGAAGCTTATCAGATTAGTTTGACAGGAACGGTCCCTTGTAAAACCATGTTGATAATGGGTCATGAGGTTATTTTTGTTCAGATACTCCAGTATAGCATCTCTTAGAAAACCCTCTAGGATTTTACCCACAGTAGAGGTTAAGCTTACTGGCCTATAATTTCCAAGTTCAGTTTTTGTCCCCTTTTTGAATATTGGCACCTCATTTGCTATACGCCAGTCCTGTGGTACAGACCCTGTTATTATGGAATCTTTAAATATTAAAAATAATGGTCTATCTATGACAGTACTTAATTCCTGCAGCACTCTGGGGTGTATCCCATCCGGGCCCGGTGATTTGTCAATTTTAGTGATTTTTAGACGATGCCGTACTTCCTCTTGGGTTAAGCAGGTGACATTTAATTGAGACTTTTTGTTATCACTGATCATATTGTCTGTCATGGGATTTTCTTGTGTAAATACTGTTGAAAAAAAGTCATTTAGCAAATTGGCTTTTTCCTCATCCTCATCCACCATTTCACCCAGACTATTTTTAAAGGGGCCAACACCATCATTTTTTAGTTTCTTACTATTTATGTAGTTAAAAAAATTTTGGGATTCTTTTTACTTTCTCTGGCAATGAGTCTCTCTGTTTCAATCTTTGCTGCCTTGATTTGCTTTTTACAAACGTTATTTAATTTTCTGTATTTATTTAATGCTTCATCACTACCTACTTGCTTTAATTCCCTAAATGCTTTCTTTTTGTCACATATTGCACTTCTTACCGCTTTATTTAGCCATAGTGGTTTCCTCCTATTTCTAGCATGCTTATTCCCATAGGGTATATATTGTGCACAGGTCCTATTCAGGATGCTAATAAACATCTCCCATTTGTGTTGTGTACTTTTATGTCTCAGGACATCGTCCCAGTTTATTGCACTAAGATCATCTCTCAACCGTTGGAAATTTGCCTTCCTGAAGTTTAGTGTCCTTGTGGCCCCTCTACTACACGTCTTAGTAAAGGATACTTGAAAGCTTATTAAGTTATGATCACTGTTACCCAAGTGACCTCCAACCCGTATATTTGATATGCGGTCTGGCCTGTTGGTTAATATTAGGTCCAGCAGTGCCCCCCCTTCTTGTTGGGTCCTGAACCAGTTGTGAAAGGTAATTGTCTCTCATAGTTTTCAAAAACTTATTACCTTTGCTGGAACTGCAGGTTTCTGATCCCCAATGTATTTCAGGGTAGTTGAAGTCCCCATAATAATGACTTCTCCCTGAGTCGCTGCTTCATCTATTTGCTTTGTGAGGATATTCTCCTCCACTTCCATTATTGTTGGAGACTTATAACAAACCCCTATCAGTAATTTATTATTTTTTTCCCCCTCCCCTTATCTCCACCCACAGGGACTCTACATTTCCATTAGATTCACCTATATTATCACGCAGGATGGGTTTTAAGGATGATTTTACGTATAAACATACACCTCCTCCTCGCCTATTTGTACGGTCATTTCTGAACAGACAATAACCCTGTAAATTAACAGCCCAGTCATGGCTCTCGTCCAGCCAAGTCTCCGAAATCCCCACCATGTCATAATTATTTTCCAACAAAATCAATTCTAATTCCTCCATTTTGTTGGTGAGGCTTCTGGCATTAGTGAACATGCACTTTATGCATCTCTCTTTACCTCTCTTCCTTCCTACTAGATTGACTGTTCTAACCCCACCCCCCATGCCACCCCCAATTTTATTACTTGTGCCCAGGTTACTGTTTACACTATCTTCCCCTCCTATACAATGAATACCCTCCCCCTCAATCCCTAGTTTAAACACTCCTCCAACCTTCTAGCCATTTTCTCCCCCAGCACAGCTGCACCCTCCCCATTGAGGTGCAGCCCGTCCCTAGCATAGAGCCTGTAGCCAACAGAGAAGTCGGCCCAGTTCTCCAGGAACCCAAACCCCTCCTTCCTACACCAATTCCTGAGCCACTTATTTATCTCCCTAATCTCCCGTTGCCTCTCTGGTGTGGCACGTGGTACAGGCAGTATTTCAGAGAATACTACCTTGGAGGTCCTTGCCTTAAGCTTGCAGCCTAATTCCCTGAAATCATCTTTAAGGACCTTCCACCTACCTCTAACTTTGTCATTTGTGCCAATGTGCACCATGACCGCTGGGTCCTCACCAGCCCCTCCCAGTAATCTGTCAACCCGATCAGCGATGTGCCGGACTCGAGCGCCAGGTAGGCAGCACACTGTTCGACGATCCCTGTCTTTGTGACAGATTGCCCTATCTATTCCCCTAATAATTGAGTCCCCCACTACCAGCACCTGTCTGGCCTGCCCTACTCTCCTGTTTTCCCCCTTACTGGAGCATGTACTGTAATGTACGGCCATATACTATAGTGCTGCTATACATGTACTGTAATGTACCGCCATATACCATAGCGCTGCTATATATGTACTGTAATGTACCACCATATACTATAGCGCTGCTATACATGTACTGTAATGTACCGCCATATGCCATAGCGCTGCTATACATGTACTGCAATGTACCGCCATATGCCATAGTGCTGCTATACATGTACTGTAATGTACTGACATATACCATAACGCTGCTATACATGTATTGTAATGTATGGCCATATACCATAGTGCTGCTATACATGTACCGTAATGTACCGCCATATACTATAGCGCTGCTATAAATGTACTGTAATGTACCGCCATATACCATAGCACTGCTACACTTCATGTACTGTAATGTACCGCCGTATACTATAGTGCTGCTATACATGTACTGTAATGTACCACCATATACTATAACATAGTACTGTACTGTATCGCCATTTACCATAGTGCTGCTATACATGCACTGTAATGTACCACCATATACTATAGCATTGCTATACATGTACTGTAATGTACCGCCATATACCATAGCGCTGCTATACATGTACTGTAATGTACTGCCATATACTATAGTGCTGCTATACATGCGCTGTAATGTAACGCCATATACCATAGCGCTGCTATAAATGTACTGTAATGTACCACCATATACTATAGTGCTGCTCTACATGTGCTGTAATGTACCACCATATACTATAGTGCTGCTATACATGTACTGTAATGTACCACCATATACTATAGTGCTGATATACATGTGGTGTAATGTACCGCCATATACCATAGCGCTGCTATACATGTACTATAATGTACCACCATGTACTATAGCATTGCTATACATGTACTGTAATGTACCGCCACATACCATAGCGCTGCTATACATGTACTGTAATATCCTACAGTGCTGCTATTTATGTGCTGTAATGTACCGTCATATACCATAGTGCTGCTATACATGTGCTGTAATGTACCGCCATATGCCATAGCACTGCTATACATATACTATGATGTACTGCCATGTACTATAGCATTGCTATACATGTACTGTAATCTACCTCCATATACAATAGCGCTGCTATACATGTACTGTATTATCCTATAGTGCTGCTATTTATATGCTGTAATGTACTGCCATATACCATAGCGCTGCTATCCATGTACTGTGATGTACAGCCATATACTATAGTGCTGCTATACATGTACTGTAATGTACTGCCATATACTATAGTGCTGCTATATATGTACTGTAATGTACCGCCATATACCATAGTGCTGCTATACATGTACTGTGATGTACCGCCATATACTATAGTGTTGCTATACATATGCTGTAATGTACCGCCATATACTATAGTGCTGCTATACATGTACTGTAATGTACCGCCATATAGTATAGTGCTGCTATACATGTACTGTGATGTACCACCATATACTATAGTGTTGCTATACATATGCTGTAATGTACCGCCATATACTATAGTGCTGCTATACATGTACTGTAATGTACCGCCATATAGTATAGTGCTGCTATACATGTACTGTAATGTACCGTCATACGCCATAGTGCTGCTATACATGTAATGTAATGTACTGCCATATACTATAGTGCTGCTATACATGCGCTGTAATGTACCGCCATATACCATAGTACTGACATACATGTGCTGTAATGTACCACCATATACTATAGTGCTGCTATACATGTACTGTAATGTACCACCATATACTATAGTGCTGATATACATGTGGTGTAATGTACTGCCATATACCATAGCGCTGCTATACATGTACTATAATGTACCACCATGTACTATAGCATTGCTATACATGTACTGTAATGTACCGCCATATACCATAGCGCTGCTATACATGTACTGTAATGTACTGCCATATACTATAGTGCTGCTATACATGCGCTGTAATGTACCGCCATATACCATAGTACTGACATACATGTGCTGTAATGTACCACCATATACTATAGTGCTGCTATACATGTACTGTAATGTACCACCATATACTATAGTGCTGATATACATGTGGTGTAATGTACCGCCATATACCATAGCGCTGCTATACATGTACTATAATGTACCACCATGTACTATAGCATTGCTATACATGTACTGTAATGTACCGCCATATACCATAGCGCTGCTATACATGTACTGTAATATCCTACAGTGCTGCTATTTATGTGCTGTAATGTACCGTCATATACCATAGTGCTGCTATACATGTGCTGTAATGTACCGCCATATGCCATAGCACTGCTATACATATACTATGATGTACTGCCATGTACTATAGCATTGCTATACATGTACTGTAATCTACCTCCATATACAATAGCGCTGCTATACATGTACTGTATTATCCTATAGTGCTGCTATTTATATGCTGTAATGTACTGCCATATACCATAGCGCTGCTATCCATGTACTGTGATGTACAGCCATATACTATAGTGCTGCTATACATGTACTGTAATGTACCGCCATATAGTATAGTGCTGCTATACATGTACTGTGATGTACCACCATATACTATAGTGTTGCTATACATATGCTGTAATGTACCGCCATATACTATAGTGCTGCTATACATGTACTGTAATGTACCGCCATATAGTATAGTGCTGCTATACATGTACTGTAATGTACCGTCATACGCCATAGTGCTGCTATACATGTAATGTAATGTACCGCCATATACTATAGTGCTACTATACATGTACTGTAATGTACCACCATATACCATAGCGCTGCTATATATATATATATATATATATATATACAGTATATATATGCAGTTCACTCACGTTGACTGAACAAGTTCTGTCAGTAACAGTATGTCAACTGCATACATATTCTAGAATACCAGATGCGTTAGAATCGGGCCACCATATAGTTCTCTATAACTGCTTTTCTATAAAAATAAAGTAGTATGAGTGTATCCACTAGGGACCTAAACCAATGAGACTGCATGCTCATCATTACTTCAAGTCATTGACGTGGAACTTTAGTGGCCGCTGAAATTATATATCACAGACTAGATTTATGATGAGCTCACAGTACTGTTGATATGGCAGAAACACTCACTACTGTGATAAAACATGAAGGGAAATATTATACCTCAGAAAGCAGCAGCTGCAAGCCTCTGATGCTTTGTCTGTATACTCACTTATCATAAGCAACTTATGATATATATTTATAAGAAAAGTCCAGCTCACCATTAGCCCATCTTCCACCGTCAGGAGCACGGATTCAGGGACTGCTCTGGCCCGGACACATACATTTCAAAGAAAGAAGATACAGTAATAATAAGGACTTTATGTCATTACCCATCCCTCCAGGTATAGGGACGCCTCGGATGATTTTATCTTTCCTGAGGATGACTAGTAGTGGTTCCATTGCACAGATAAAGAGAAGCGGGGATAATGGGCACCCTTGTTTAACCCAGATAAAAGAGGGACCCTTCTTGTTAAAAACCCATTCACTGATATTTGGCTAAAACAAGAATCATATAAAAGCATAATGTGGGTTAGAATCTTATCTGGCACTGCCATCTTCTTTAAAACAAAAAAAAGGAACTCATGGGACACCCTGTCGAAATCTTTTTCAAAGTCTAGAGATAAAATTGCAAAGCCTTGCCCTCTTTCTTTATAATACCATATGACGTCTCTGATAATATTAAGATATTCGGCTATAGACCTCCCCAGAACTCCACATACTTTGTTGGGATGGATTATTTTTGCAATAAAAGGTTTAAAACGGATGGCAATCAGTTTAGCTTAAAACTTATAATCAATATTTAAAAGTGTGATAGGGCCCCAATTTTTAAGTTGGGTTTTAACTCCTTTTTTCATAAATTAAGGAAACCAGCCCCCTCCTCCAAGATTGTGGCAAACTATCAGTGTGAAAAGTTTCTTTGAATAATAAAAACATATCTTCTTTTAAAATCCCCAAAAAGCTCGATAAAATCTTATTGGTAGGCCGTCCTCCACAGGAGCTTTCCCCTTAGAAAGACTTTTAAAAGCAAATAAAAAGTTCCTCCATAGTAAGATGATGGGTTAAAACTTCCTGGTCTAAAAGATCTAGCTTAAAACCAAGGGAATTAAGAGCAAATTTAATAAAAGACTGGTCAATTACTTTAGTATTAAAAAGAAGTTGATAAAAATGAAAAGTCTTCTCTAACATGCCTCAGTGCAGCTTTCCCCTTCAATATTTAAAATCACATTCCTTATACCCATTACCTTTTTGAAGTAGAACCAGGAGCACTTCTCTCCTTCCTCCAGGTGCTGTACATGGGAGTTAAAAATTACTTGTTTACCCTTCTCATCTAGAGCATATTTTATTTCTGATTTTAAATTTATAATATCATCACCAACATCAATATCAACTTCTTTCAACTTTAACAGAGCATTTAATCTCATATTAAGAGTATAATACCATTCCTTCTTTTGATTAGCTTTCCTCTTACCCGCCTCAATAAAAAAGAATTTCATTTTTGCTTTAATACCCTCCCACCAACTTAGCATAGACATCTGAGGGTCTCTTTTGGAGTGCCAATGTTGGTAGGTGCGTACAAAATCTTCTCGAATCTCAGGGTCCTCTAGGAGGGAGACATTTAGCCTCCAGGGACCATGTGAGACTCTCTGCCCTTCCTTTGGTTATAATTGCACAGATAAAAATTTATGGTCAGAGAAGACGTTGGATAAAACAGCACATTTAAAAGGGTTAAAAGCATCAGAGGCAAAGATAAAATCAATTCTGGAGGACACTCTTCCATTGGACCATGTGGTGCCTGCATCCCCTGGCAAGAGTTCCGTTTAGCAATTTCTTAACTTAAAATCATCAATAACATTTCTTAAGAGGTAAGAGGTACGGTCTTTACGGCTTACATCACTACCTTGTCTACTTTCACCACCTCGCAAACAGTTAAAATCCCCTCCCACTACCAATGCCTTGGCACCAATGCAAAATAATGGTAACTTTTCTAAAAGCTCAGCCCTCTCCTGTCTGTAGGTGGAGTCCATTAACATCAAGATGGTTAAAATAGCTCTACCAGGCATGATCTCTGTAACAGACTGGATTTTGGTGCAATGACCACAACACAGTAGTCCAACTTCGGCTGCATGGCTGTCATTTGCACCAGACCATACTGAGGGACCCAGTTTCCAGTTTTTTTTCAGGTCTTTATAGTTCATATTGCTCAGTATACCGCACTCCTGTAATAAAAAAAAGTCAAAGTCTAGAGTCTCCAAATATGAAAATAAAGCAGCCCTACGCACAGGGCTCTTTAGGGACCTCACATTCAGTGAGTCAAATTTAAGAGGGGCTGGCATGTGATGATGACTCAGTGTCAGATGGCATAGAATCTGATAGAAAAATTTCCCAGGGGACTCAAAACCAGCAATGTAATCTATATCAGATGGGGTCCAGCACGGGAGCTTCCTCTGTTCATCCTCGGATGTCTGCTCCTCTCGGTCTCTTTTCATAGACTGGGTACTGTCCATCACCATCGGATCCTGGCTTGCAGATGTCATCGCTGCCATCTCTGCTGTGGATAGGGTGTCATCTCTCCTGAGACATCTGGTCTGGTCATGGATCTGGTCATGGATCTCTTCATCATGCCGTCATCACACGAAATCTGGACATCGGGGCCCAACGAGGTCTCTCCTGCACACTCACTATTTTTAACGAGGGGAACTTTTTTTGTGTGCTTCAGTTTACTGGGTTGTCGGTGGAGGCTCGTACCTTTCCCTGCTTCAGACGTAGCCACCACCTTGGGCCAGGTAGTGTTGGAGTTTTCTTTGGATGTTGAGGTACTAGTAGTCTCCCCAGAACTACACTGTGTTCCTGGTACACACATGCTGTCTAAGGACCCTGCCTCCTGACTCCAAGACTCACCAGTGGCGGATGTGACGTCCTTCGGAAACAGATCACCGACCGCATCACTCTGGGTATCCGGCAAGAGGTTTCCCGGGCATGCTCTGCATATAGCAGTCCCAACAGAGCCCCCATGGCCAGCCTTTGGGGATCCATCAATGAACTCCCCGATGGAACCGACTTACGGCATGGCCCAGACCCATCATCGGTTGCCAACTCAAGTCTAGGGGTGGGTTTACTCCTTCAGGAAGCTTTTTTCTCTGACATCCTCTTTGATGCCTCTCTCACATTTGTCCTACGGCTTGGGCAATCTTTGAAAGCATGCCCTGCCTCACTGCATAAGTTGCGCACAATTTCCGAGTCACATGTGGCAAAGGTGTGCCCCCCTTGTCACATTTATTATATATGACCACTTGGGTCCTGGTGCAATTCTCACGGGTGTGGCCGTATGCATGACACTTCTGGCAGGTCAAGGGCATACCTGGATAGCACAATAATCCCCTTGTATTGCCGATGGTGAAGTTGGTTGGTCGGTGACATCTACCATCACAGCCCTGGGGATCCCTGTGGAGCTCAACCAGGTATTTCCTCTTCACATTCCAGAACCTCTGTGAGTTCAGGATGTCATGTGAGTAGCGTACTGCCCTGCAGTGATGCCTCAAGAAAATGTTGATATCCTCCCCGGAGATGAAAGGACTAAACATTAAGACGACCAGCGGTTTCTCCTCCTCACCATACAGGAAGTCGAACTTCAGTCCGTCCAATATCTTCTCATCCTTGTTCACCATCACAAGTGCTTCGTAGATGTTCTCACAGCATGATTTGGCCGTAAACGAGATGGTATACTGGCCTCGGAATTCCTGGTCAAACAGACACAGGATCTTGGATCGTTTAAGCAGGAAGAACCCAAGAAGAATCTCATTCACAATGAAGTGGAGATTCTTCTGGTCATGCTGGCATTCTTCCACCTCTATCCTTATGGACTGACGCAGAGGGGTCTCCCCCACTGCGAAGCCATAGGAGAATGGCATTTTGGCCCCTAATGACTAAGCCCCTCCCAAAAGTAGCAAGGGCTCGAAACCTGCAAGCAGGAGTCATACCCAAGACCAAGGACGGGGTGCCTCAAGAGTCAAGCCGCCAACCAAGCGAAGACAAAGCCACCGCTCAGCAATTAAGAAATGCCCTTATACCCCCCGGTCACCCTGCAGGTAAGACGCAATCACTTCCCGTTGTCGGGGGACTAAGCTGACCCGCCAATAGCTACAAGAAGGTGAAGTTCCCACAAGTAAGTGAGAATGATCTCCCAAGGCCGATGAGTCAGGTACCCCAGACACCTAATGTTGCCTCGACCAAGTGCAGCAACTGTTAAATCATCACACTTGGTCTCAGCCAAAAGGCCGACAAGTGATCAGAACCCAAATCTGCACTTAAAGGGATCCTGTCACCTCCAGAACGCCTCCTAAGCTACCAAAACATGTACCTGCAGCATATTATCACTAATCTCATACTCCTTTTGTCCCCTAAAAGCATCCTGTGAAAGTGCATAAAAACATTTTAATACTTACTGTGAGGTAGCGCACCGTGGGGGACACGCTTGGCAGCAGAATTGACGCACACGGCAATGGATTCTTTACAAAAGTGTATCCGGTTTATTCTAAACTTCTTAAACCATGCTCCATAACACAAACATGAGGCTTTCCTTCAGCTTCAACATAAATGTCCATATATCTTCCATAGACCGTATATAACAATGAATAGATTCCTGTACAGGTTGAGGTACACTTCTCCCTAAAGTGTCCCAGGGCAGTATTCACACATGTCTCATTACTCACTGTGATGTGAGCTGTGTTCACATAGAACTCCTCTGCTGCTCCCAGCAACCTCACACAGAGAGGTTCAAACAGTACCTCTCACACTGCGGCTCTGCAGTGTCTCATCCAGGCTCTCAGACCCATCTCATGGTCCTGCACCTTTGCAGGCTTGTGGAAGACTGGCTCTCCTCACAGGTGCAATCCAGTGAGTTTTGTAATTACTCCTTCACACAAACCTCAGCTTTCAGCAGCAGCAGTTAACCCCGTGTGTGATGCTACCGAGCCAACCTGCACTTACCCTGTGCATGCTGCAGGGTTTAGCAATCCCACATTACCGCCGGTCACGTGAGTCATGCCAGCCACGAGCTATAGCGCCGGCATGTCTCACATACCCCCCTCCTTGTTCAATCCTGTAGGGGTTGAACACAAGGCCATAACCCCGGGCCCTGCGTGCAGACCGCGTCATGGTGTGGAGAACCGGCGGAGCCAAGCAGGGGCACCCGGGGGTACCAGCGGTGCCAGACCCCACGAGCAACCAACCCGTTCGGACCCCCGGCACCCACAAACCCCGGACGGGTACCAACAACAGAGGCCTGGGGCCCCACGAGCAACACGGGGTTTGCCCGCGGCACTGCTGCACCGCTCCGGACGGCGAGTCGGCGCACTGGGCTCTGTACCCGGGAATCAGTCACATTAAGTCCTCCGGGTATCCCGGCGGCGGGATTCTCGGGCTCTGGGCCCTGTCTGTCCTTCATCCGGGGGGCCATATACTCGTTCCACAACACCCGGAACAAGGGCATATCCCTCCCCAGCACAACATCATAAGGGAGATCCTTTACCACCCCCACGACATGTTGAACCCTCCTGGCTGGGGTAGCGAACGTGACACACTTCGTCGGATACCTGCGATGATCCCCATGGACACTCATCACCCTGACCTTTCGGTCGGTGGGTTTGGTCCTGGAGACCAAGGAGGCACACACGAGGGTCACGTTGCTCCCTGAGTCCAGGAGAGCCGTCACTTCATGACCATTAAGCCGAACGCGGCACAGTACATTCCCAGTGTCCCTGGGGTCCGAGCGCCCTTTTCCGACGAAGTGGGTGAACATGGACCGCCTCCGGGAGTAGTCACAGTCCATGGGTTCCCCGTTGAGGGGACACTGTGCCATCATATATCCAACCTCCTGACACCTCCTACATCGGGGTTGACCTCCATTATACCAGGGACTGAACGGCGGCGGTCCGGAACGCCGCTTTGCTGCAGGGGGATGGCCGTTCTTGGCCTGAGCCGGGTGCTCGCTGACCCGGGGTCCGGATTGGGGGTCCCTGCTTTCTGGTGTTGAGGGCGCGGCCTTGCGGTTGGTTCGCAGTGTCCCCGTGTCCCTGATCAAGTCCTGTGTGGCCACATGGCGCTCCACCACATTCACCACCTGGTCTAGGGTACCCGGGTCACTGTGTCCCACCCACCGTTGTATGGGGATGGGCAGCGTACGCACGAAGCGATCCACCACCACCCGCTCTACCATCTGGTCCGGACTCAGGGCTTCAGGCTGCAGCCATTTCTTAACCAGGTGTAGCAAGTCATAGGCCTGAGAGCGCACAGGTTTGCCTTCCTCGTAGGCCCATTGGCTCACCCGTTGTGCCCTCACGTAAGTATTAACCCCAGTACGGGCCAATATCTCCCCCTTCAGGGCTCCATAGTCCAGGGCATCCTCGGTACACAGGTCTATGTATGCCTTTTGGGGATCACCAGTCAAATAGGGCGCCAGCACCTCGGCCCACTGGGCGACCGGCAGTCTCTCCCGTTCGGCCACCCGCTCAAACACTGCCAGGAATGCCTCCACATCATCCCCCGGCGTCATCTTTTGCAGCACTTGTCTTACCCTTTTACGGACGCTGCCGTCATCACCTGGGCCTTGGGGAGGTTCCCATGGTCTGGCACGAACAGCCTCGGTCAACAGGGCCATCTGCTCCTGGTGTCGGTGTTCCTGCTGCTGCAGTGCTTGGAACTGCTGCTGCTGAGCCTGAACCAGGTGTTTGAGTACCTCCTCCATGCTGGTGGTGGGCTCGTACTGGAATTTAGCCGCTTGGATCCTGGACATGCGCTGCCGGGCACCCCGCAAGAGACTGGCGGCTTATAATGACTGCTGCTCCTCTCACTTAGCCGCCGCTCATTAGCCTCATGAAACAGTCACTTTCACCAGCGGTTCCGGAAGGAAGGGCGACAGTAGCGCGGGCTTCACCAGGAATGAATGCTACACCTCACCGGGCCGGCATTTGCCCGCATTCTCCACCATATGTGAGGTAGCGCACCCTGGGGGACACGCTTGGCTGCAGAATTGACGCACACGGCAATGGATTCTTTACAAAAGTGTATCCGGTTTATTCTAAACTTCTTAAACCGTGCTCCATAACACAAACATGAGGCTTTCCTTCAGCTTCAACATAAATGTCCATATATCTTCCATAGACCGTATATAACAATGAATAGATTCCTGTACAGGTTGAGGTACACTTCTCCCTAAAGTGTCCCAGGGCAGTATTCACACATGTCTCATTACTCACTGTGATGTGAGCTGTGTTCACATAGAACTCCTCTGCTGCTCCCAGCAACCTCACACAGAGAGGTTCAAACAGTACCTCTCACACTGCGGCTCTGCAGTGTCTCATCCAGGCTCTCAGACCCATCTCATGGTCCTGCACCTTTGCAGGCTTGTGGAAGACTGGCTCTCCTCACAGGTGCAATCCAGTGAGTTTTGTAATTACTCCTTCACACAAACCTCAGCTTTCAGCAGCAGCAGTTAACCCCGTGTGTGCTGCTACCGAGCCAACCTGCACTTACCCTGTGCATGCTGCAGGGTTTAGCAATCCCACATTACCACCGGTCACGTGAGTCATGCCAGCCACGTGCTATAGCGCCGGCATGTCTCACATTACTCATTAGTGATTATAATTAGCAGGGGCTATATTCTTTAGTCCCCAGGGTGTGTTTGTTTTGCAGGCTCCAGGATCTACCCTCTCTCTGTCTGTGTGCTCTGCTTGTTTAGGCTTTATCCTCCCCCCTCTCTATCACTCACAGAATGCAAATCATCAGTCCTGCCTTCAGCTCCACATCACAGCAGCTGTTCAATTGAAGCAGCGCAGTGCTGTGAGGTTCATGTGAATGCTTGCCTGCATGAACTCACATGAACTTTCCCACGCCCAGTTGCACAGCTCTGCTACATCTCTGGTCGAGGTTGCGGCTGCGGGCTGCTATTTGCATTCGGATTCCAGCCCCCAGCTGCCTAGCTGTACCTGGCTGGACATAGAAATCGCGCGGAGCCCCACACATTTTTTTTTTTATTATGTCATGAAATTCATGAAATAATAAAAAATAAGGGCTTCCCAATATTTCTGTGTCCAAGCAGGTACAAATAGTCAGCTGGGGTTTGGGGGCAGCCCGTTGCCGCCTGCTGTATCCGGCTGGCATACAAAAAGACGGCGAAGCCCACGTCAATTTTTCTGAAAAATCCATTGAACAATCCTATAAAAAGGGACTGCATCTTTATTAACCCATTGACAATGGTCAAGGGGTTAATAAAGATGCAGTCCCTTTCATTCATATTGTTTTTTGGATTTTTCAGAAAAAAATTTGATATGGGCTTCGCTGTATTTTTGTATCCAGCGGGATACAGCAGGCAGCGATGGGCTGCCACCAACCCCCAAGTGCCTATTTGTACCTGGCCGGACACAACAATGAATTTCATGAAATAATAAAAAAAAAAAAAAAGCGTGGGACTCCGCACGATTTCTATGTCCAGCCAGGTATAGCTAGGCAGCTGGGGCTGGAATCCACAGCGCAGGGAGGCCCAAGCCTTCTGGGCACCCCCAGCTGCGAATGGCAGAAGATGGCGCGTTCATTGAAGCGCCATGTTCTGGCGTTGAACCCAACTCTTCCAGGGCCCTGGTGCGGTGGCTCACTGGGTAATAAAGGGGTTAGGGCCAGCTTTGTATTATCAGATGGCCCTAAGCCCGAAATTCATGGTGGTCAATAGTAGACATTTTTTTTATTAGAAATAAAACAAAAAATACATTTAGTGACTGCATCTTTATTAAAAATAATCCTCCTCCGTCCGCCAAAGTCCATAAATGCAATCTCAGCACTGCTACATCGCTCTGCAGAGACACACATGTCTATGCAGAGGGAGAGCAGGCTAAGAAATGAATACAACAGTCAGGGTTCACCTCAGGTCATAGCTCGGGCTATGACCGGGGGTGAACCCTGCTGTCACAGCCCGAAGAATGCCGCTGGCCGCCGGAGATTGCCGAGCGCCGGCAGAGCAGTGAATAAACCGAAAGTCATTAACTTCCGGATTATTCACTGCTCTGTATGGCTTTGACAGCAGGGTTCACCCGCAGTCATAGCCTGAGCTATGACCTGAGGTGAACCCTGACTGTTGTAGTCATTTCTTAGCCTGCTCTCCCTCTGCATAGACATGTGTGTCTATTTAGAGTGATGTAGGAGTGCTGAGATTGCATTTATGGACTACGGCAGATGGAAGAGAATTTTTTTAATAAAGATGGAGTCACTAAATGTCTTTTTTGTTTTATTTCTAATAAAAAAAATTTTTCTCTGAGTTGTATTTTTTTTGACAGAATTTACTAGAAATTCATGGCGGTCATGTCTACTATTGGCGTGATCGCCATAAATTTCGGGCTTAGGGCCAGCTGATAATACAAAGCTGGCCCTAACCCCTATATTTCCCAGTGAGCCAACACACCAGGGTGCTATGGTATATGGCAGTACATTACTGTACATGTACAGCAGCACTATAGTATATGGAGGTACATTACAGTACATGTATAGCAGTACATTACAGTACATGTATAGCAGCGCTATGGTATATGGTGGTACATTACAGCACATGTATAGCAGCACTATAGTATATGGCGGTATATTACAGTACATGTATAGCAGCACAATAGTATATGGCAGTACATTACAGTACATGTATAGCAGCACTATAGTATATGGCGGTACATTACAGCACATGTATAGCAGTACATTACAGTACATGTATAGCAGCGCTATGGTATATGGTGGTACATTACAGCACATGTATAGCAGCACAATAGTATATGGCGGTACATTACAGTACATGTATAGCAGCACTATAGTATATGGCGGTACATTACAGCACATGTATAGCAGCACTATAGTATATGGTGGTACATTATAGTACATGCATAGCAGTGCTATGGTATATGGCGGTACATTACAGCACATGTATAGAAGCACTATAGTATATGGCGGTACATTACAGTACATGTATAGCAGCGCTATGGTATATGGTGGTACATGTAGAGCAGCACTATAGTACAGTATATGGTGGTACATTATAGTACATGTATAGCAGCGCTATGGTATATGGCAGTACATTGCAGTACATGTATAGCAGCGCTATGGTATATGGCGGTACATTACAGCACATGTATAGCAGCACTATGGTATATGGTGGTACATTACAGTACATGTATAGCAGCACTATGGTATATGGCTGTACATTACAGTACATGTATGGCAGTGCTATGGTATATGGCGATACATTACATGTATAGCAGTGTTATAGTATATGGCGGTACATTACAGTACATGTATGGCAGCACTATAGTATATGGCGGTACATTACAGTACATGTATAGCAGTACATTACAGTACATGTATAGCAGCGCTATGGTATATGGTGGTACATTACAGCACATGTATAGCAGCACTATAGTATATGGCGGTATATTACAGTACATGTAAAACAGCACAATAGTATATGGCGGTACATTACAGTACATGTATAGCAGCACTATAGTATATGGCGGTACATTACAGCACATGTATAGCAGCACTATAGTATATGGCGGTACATTACAGTACATATATAGCAGCGCTATGGTATATGGTGGTACATGTATAGCAGCACTATAGTACAGTATATGGTGGTACATTTTAGTACATGCATAGCAGTGCTATGGTATATGGCGGTACATTACAGCACATGTATAGAAGCACTATAGTATATGGCGGTACATTACAGTACATGTATAGCAGCGCTATGGTATATGGTGGTACATTACAGCACATGTATAGCAGCACTAAAGTATATGGCGGTATATTACAGTACATGTATAGCAGCACAATAGTATATGGAAGTACATTACAGTACATGTATAGCAGCACTATAGTATATGGCGGTACATTAGAGTACATGTATAGCAGTACATTACAGTACATGTATAGCAGCGCTATGGTATATGGTGGTAAATTACAGCACATGTATAGCAGCACTATAGTATATGGCGGTATATTATACATGTATAGCAGCACTATAGTACAGTATATGGTGGTACATTATAGTACATGTATAGCAGCGCTATGGTATATGGCGGTACATTACAGCACATGTATAGCAGCACTATGGTATATGGTGGTACATTACAGTACATGTATAGCAGCACTATGGTATATGGCGGTACATTACAGTACATGTACAGCAGCGCTATGGTATATGGCGATACATTACATGTATAGCAGTGTTACAGTATATGGCGGTACATTACAGTACATGTATGGCAGCACTCTAGTATATGGCGGTACATTACAGCACATGCATAGCAGTACTATATTATATGGCAGTACATTACAGTACATGTATAGCAGCGCTATGGTATATGGTGGTACATGTATAGGAGCACTATAGTACAGTATATGGTGGTAAATTATAGTACATGTATAGCAGCGCTATGGTATATGGCAGTACATTACAGCACATGTATAGCAGCACTATAGTATATGGCGGTACATTACAGTACATGAATAGCAGCACTCTAGTATATGGCAGTACATTACAGTACATGTATAGCAGCGCTATGATATATGGCTGTACATTACAGTACATGTATAGCAGCACTATAGTATATGGCGGTACATTACAGCACATTACAGCACTAATGGTATATGGCGATTCTCCGCTCCCCGCAGCCCCCCGCTCCTCCACAGTAAAAGTAAAAATAAAAAAATCCTCAGTGAGAATACTCACCCGTGCGCTAGCTCACTCCATCTCCGTTTTGTAGGTCCTACAGGCCTTTAGGACCTGTCATTGCCTGGGAAACCGATTAGCTGATCCGTCACATGACCGCTAACTGCCGGGGGGGCAGGAGGAAGCAGGGGGGCAGGATGGTGACGGGAGGGCAGGATGGTGACGGGGGAGGGGGCAGGATGGTGGCAGGGAGGCAGGATAGAGTGAGCAGGGCAGCATGGAGCGAGCAGGGCAGCATGGAGCAGGATGGAGCCGGGGGACAAGAGGGAGATGGGAAGACAGGATGGAGGGGGTGGGCAGTACGGAGGCGGGGGCAGGATGGAGGTGGGGGGCAGGATGGAGCGAGCGGGGCAGGATGGAGCAAGCGGGGCTGGATGGAGCTGGTGGGGCAGGATGGAGCTAGTGGGGCAGGATGACACAAGCCGGGCAGGATGGCGCGAGTGGGGCAGGATGGCGCGAGCGGGGCAGGATGGCGAGAGTGGGGCAGTATGGCGCGAGCGGGGCAGGATGGAGCTGGGCAGGTAGGATGGATGCGGGGGGGCAGGATGGATGCGGGGGGGCAGGATGGAGCTGGATGGATGCTGGAGGGTGTAGGATGGAGTCGGGGGGCAGGATGGAGCCGGGGGGGCAGGATGGAGGCAGGGAAGCAGGATGGAGGTGGAAAGGGAGCAGGATGGAGGCGGGGGGCAGGATGGAGGCGACGGGCAGGGTGGAGGCGGGGGGGCAGCATGGAGCCGGGAGGCAGGATGGAGCAAACGGGACAGGATGGAGCGAGCAGGGCAAGATGGAGTGGGGGGGCAGGATGGAGGCAGGGGGGCAGGATAGCTGGGAGGTGGGCAGGATGGAGCTGGGGGGGGCAGGATGGAGGCAGGGGGGCAAGATGGAGTCAGGGGGGATAGATGTGGGGGGGGTGTATGTGGGGGGGCAGGATGGAGCCGGGGGGCAGGATGGAGCGAGCAGGGCAGGATGGAGCAGATGGGGCAGGATGCAGCGGTGGGGCAGGATGGAGTCGGGGGGGCAGGATGCAGTGAGCGGGGCAGGATGGAGCTGGGGGGGGGCAGGATGGCTGCAGGCGGGCTGGATGGATGCGGGGGGGGCAGGATGAAGCTGGGGGGATGGATGTGGGGGGGCAGGATGGAGGCGGGGGGGCAATATCCTCCTCACCCCCCTCCGTTCTCACCCCCCTATGTTCTCACCCGTCTTCTGTGTACAGCGGTCATGCGACAGTGAGGGTTGTGTGATGTCACATCAGCCCGCCCTGTCACATGACCGATGTACAGAGGGAGAAGACGGGTGAGAACAGCGGGAGGGCAGGCGAGGAGGGAGGTGAGAGGCGAGGAGGGAGGTGAGGAGGGAGGCGAGGAGGCAGACGAGGAAGGAGGCAAGAGGCGAGGAGGGATGCGAGAGGCGAGGAGGGAGGCAGCGGGTACCGGTGCTGGGGTCGGCGCGGCCGTACATGTAGCCTGGCAACAGCAACGCTATACGTTGCTGTCGCCAGGTTACAGCTACTATATAATCGTCTAATTTTTAATGCGCGCGACTTTTTGCATACGCGGCGCTCATTGGTTGCCGCGGCTTGCGGCAACCAATGAGCGCTGGCGCGCAATTTCCGTGACAGACAGAGAACATTAGATGATTATATAGTAGATGGAGGTTTTTGCTGGGTTGTATATATAAAATGGAGGCTGCTGCTGGGCTGTAAATATAATTTGGAGGCTGCTGCAGGGCTGTATATATAAATCAAAATAAATTAAAAAACAATATCTTTATTAATCATATTAAAAGTAAGTAGGTATTTTTAAATATTGAATTGTTTTCAGGTTTTTAATATGATTAATAAAGATGTTGTTTTTTTAATTATTTTTTGGCTTATATCTACTCTCTTTAGTGTTTGCTGATATTTATGATATTTAATCCTATCTGCTTTATAGGGATTGTGAACCCCTGTGTGTTTTTGGTGCCTTATATATAATATAGAGGCTTCCACTGGGCTGTAAATATAGTATAGAGGCTGCATGCTCATCATTAATTCAATCAGATATTGGGAAGATGGTGTACCCCGGTCCGCACTGCTGCCTCAATGGAATCACAAGGAATGTAAGGATCCAAGAAGTCACAAGGAATGCAAGGTTCCAAAAGTAACAATCTCCTTTATTCCACCAATGCATTTCGGCGCCTCTCCTGGCACCTTCATCAGGGTATTCTGATATTTAGGATACCCTAATAAAGGTGCCAAGAGAAACGCGTTGGTGGAATACAGGAGATTGTTACTTTTGGAACCTTGCATTCCTTGTGATTCCATTGAGGCAGCAGCGCGGACCGTGGTACACCATCTTCCCAATATCTGAGCGTTTTTCCATGTGCAAGTGGCTGGTGGAGGTCCTGCAGCAGCTAAAAACCAAATGCTTATAAACCAGTTGTGGGGCACACAACTGGATCAGGTGAGTGCACACCTATTGATAAACTCACACAGACAGTGTCACTAGTGATAGGGCACTATTGCGCCTCTTGTCTCCCCCCTTTTTGTATTTTTACATCATTAATTCAAGTCACTTATGATGAGCTTACAGTATTGGTGACATGGCAGAAACACTCGCTCCTGTGATAGAACATGAAGGGAAATGTTACACCCCTGAAAGCAGCACCTGTAAGCCTTTGATGCTTTGTCTGTATACTCACTTATCATAAGTAACTTATTATACATATTTATAAGAAAAGTCCAGCTCACCGTTAGCCAATCTTCAACCGCCAGTAGCATGGATTCATGCACTGCTCTGGCCCGGACACATAAATTTGAATGAAAGAAGATAATCCAGCTTCTCTTTTGCGATTACCATATTTATTTCAAGTTTGTAACATGCATCTACATGACTGATGTAACCATGATAGGCATCAAGCACAGCTACCATCACCCCACCACAAAAGAGAAGCTAGATTGTCATTTTTCTATGTAATGTATGGCCAGGTGCTTTTATATGTGACATTACACTGTGGAGGATGAATTATATCTTATCTATTAATCTTAGTTTTTATACTCATATAGCATTAAATGAAACAATAAGTTTTTCCTGTATTCAGGTACGTATCCAATATTCTCTCTCCGTCTTTGAGTCACTCTCCCCTCTCCATCCCAATCAGCCCCCCCTCCTCCATTTCTCTCTCTCTCTCTCTACCTTTTTTTCTCTCTCTCTCTCCTTCATCCTTCTCTTCTCTCTATCTTTCTCTTTTTTCTCTCTCTCTCTTCTCTCTTCTCCTCTTTTCTCTTCATCTCTCTCTTTCCTTCATGTCACTCTCTCCCTCTTTTCCCTTTTTCCCTCTCTATCTATCTCTCTCTCCTCTCTTTCTCTTCTTTTTCTCTTCTCTCTTTGTCTCTCCCCCCCCTCCATCTATTTCTTTCTCTCTTTCTTTCCCACTATGAATCTGTGAACAAGGAGCTGTTTTGTAAACAAAGTGTCTCCTTAGATGTGTATGCTGGAAAGAAGATATGGTTGTGCAGAGTTGCCTTAAAAATGGACAAGCTGATTGGTCCTCGCTGTGCCTGCACCAGGCCGTGCTATGGGAAACCCAAGATAACCAGCAGCCAAGGGATGATACCATGACGTGATGAAGAACGGACTCCCAGAATACAAAGAACTATTATTATTAACAAACATACATATTAGCTTAATCCCACCTAACTCCCACCCTGCCATGGACATTTACATGCTTATCTTTTAGACTATAAAATGCCCTGTACCCGGATATCGGGTTCAGTTGTTGCCGTGTACGTTGTCATTATAATTAAACCTGGACACGTTATAAGCTTGAACCGGTCCTCTCGGTCTGATTTACTCTTATCTGGTACCGCGTGTTCATAGTCTAATCTGGGATGACTGGCGAAGGAGTGGAACAGTAAATCGTCCCCGACAACACAATACATAGCAGGGGCATATTTATAAGATTATATCAGCACAGTAACTTATTTTTTAAACATATCTAATTGTGGAACTGGAGTGCTGCCTGTTTTCCTTGATTTAATTGTGGAACTCACTATTTTTCCAAAATATATTAATTAAAATGCACTTTAATTGCGGTACAATTCCTTTAACAAACAAAAGGAGATTCCCGTTATTGCAATCAGTTATCAGACTATGAACCATCCATGAACTACAGTCCCAAGGTCGGCTCCAGGTTCTTCTGGGCCCTTTTACAATATAGAGGGTGTGGGCTGTACAGTGTTGGCCAAAAGTATTGACACCCCTGCAATTCTGTCAGATAATACTCAATATCTTCCAGAAAATGATTGCAATCACAAATTCTTTGGTATTATTATCCTTATTTAATTTGTCTTCAATGAAAAAAACACAAAAAGAATTGTCCTAATGCCAAATTGGATATAATTTCACACCAAACATAAAAAAGGGGGTGGACAAAAGTATTGGCACTGTTAGAAAAATCATGTGATGCTTCTCTAATTTGTGTAATTAACAGCACCTGTAACTTACCTGTGGCACCTAACAGGTGTTGGCAATAACTAAATCACACTTGCAGCCAGTTGACATGGATTAAAGTTGACTCAACCTCTGCCCTGTGTCCTTGTGTGTGCCACATTGAGCATGGAGAAAAGAAAGAAGACCAAAGGACTGTCTGAGGACATGAGAAACCAAATTGTGTGGAAGCATGAGCAATCTCAAGGCTACAAGTCCATCTCCAAAGACCTGAATGTTCCTGTGTCTACTGTGTGCAGTGTCATCAAGATGTTTAAAGCCCATGGCACTGTGGCTAACCTCCCTAGATGTGGACGGAAAAGAAAAATTGACAAGAGATTTCAACGCAAGATTGTGCGGATGGTGGATAGAGAACCTTGACTAACATCCAAACAAGTTCAAGCTGCCCTGCAGTCCGAGGGTACAACAGTGTCAACCCGTACTATCCATCGGCGTCTGAATGAAAAGGGACTGTATGGTAGGAGACTCAGGAAGACCCCACTTCTTACCCCGAGACATAAAAAAGCCATGTTGGAGTTTGCCAAAACTTACCTGAGAAAGCCTAAAACGTTTTGGAAGAATGTTCTCTCTTTTCAGGAGGTTTCAGGAGAAAAAAAGAGGCATTCAAAGAAAAGAATATGGTCCCTACAGTCAAACAGGCGGAGGTTCCCTGATGTTTTGGGGTTGCTTTGCTGCCTCTGGCACTGGACTGCTTGACCGTGTGCATTTCATTATGAAGTCTGAAGACTACCAACAAATTTTGCAGCATAATGTAGGGTCCAGTGTGAGAAAGCTGGGTCTCCCTCAGAGGTCATGGGTCTTCCAGCAGGACAATGACCCAAAACACATATCAAAAAGCACTAGAAAATGGTTTGAGAGAAAGCACTAGAGACTTCTAAGGTGGCCAACAATGAGTCCAGACCTGAATCCCATAGAACACCTGTGGAGAGATCTAAAAATGGCAGTTTGGAGAAGGCACCCTTCAAATATCAGGGACCTGGAGCAGTTTGCCAAAGAAGAATGGTCTAAAATTCCAGCAGAGCATTGTAAGAAACTCATTGATGGTTACCGGAAGCGGTTGATCACTGTTATTTTGGCTAAAGGTTGTGCAACCAAGTATTAGGCTGAGGGTGCCAATACTTTTGTCTGGCCCATTTTTGGAGTTTTGTGTGAAATGATCAATGTTTTGCTTTTTGCTTCATTCTCTTTTGTGTTTTTTTCATTTAAGACAAATTAAATGAAGATAATAATACCAAATAATTTGTGATTGTTATCATTTTCAGGAAGAAACTGAGTATTATCTGACAGAATTGCTGGGGTGTCAATACTTTTGGCCAACTCTGTATATATAAAATAGAGACTGCTGTGTGGGCTCTGTATGTAATAAATATAGAGGTTGCTGGTGGGTTGTACAGATAATATGGAGGCTGTTGGTGGGCTTTATATATAATATAGAGACTGCTGCTGGGCTGTATATAAAATATAGAGGTTGCTGCTGAGCTGTATATATAATATAGAGGTTGCTGCTGGGCTAAATTTTAAATATATAAACTGCTGGGCTGTATATAAAATTTAGAGGCTGCTGCTCGCTGTATATAATATACAGGCTGCTGCTGGGCTATATATATATATATATATATATATAATGTAAACACTTCTTCTGACCTGTTAGGATTCTGCTGGGCTGTATAAATATAATATGGAGGCTGCTACTGGATTGTATATATAATATCGAGGCTATTGCTGGACTGTATATATACTATGGAGACTGCTGCTGGGCTGTATATACAATAAGGAGACTGCTGCTTGACTGTGTGTATAATACAAAGGTTGCTGTTGGACTGTATATACAATATGGAGGCTGATGGGCTGCATAGAAAATGAAGAGGCTGTGACTGGGCTGTATATATAATATGGATGCTGCTGAAGGGTTGTATATATTATATGGAGACTGATGTTGGGCTGTATATATAATATGGAGGCTGCTGCTGGGCTATAAATATAATATTGATACTTCTGCTGGGCTTTATAAATAATAGAGAGGCTGCTGCTGTGCTGTACATATAATATAGAGGTTGTTGATGTGCTACATATAATTTGTAGGCTGCTGCTCGGCTGTATATATAGAATAGAAATTTGTCATTTAAAATATGACATTATGATTTAGAATGTAGAGCTTGGAGCCTATTGCAGTAATAACAACTAGCATAGGAGAGTATAATGAGTGTAACAGATGTTGCTAATGAATGACTAGTTAAGATCATGTGATAGATATATATAAGAGAGGGTTGAGCAGGGGCCCCTCATCCACTTGAGAAAGACGCCGATTTGTGTGTCGAAACGCGTTGTGGTCGCACCCTGCAGCTTTGTGTAATAAACTTAAGGTAATTCTATGAAGGCTTGATCTTGTGTTACCTAGCGCCGCATTCTAACACCGCTCCTTCTATCATTCATAAATATAATATTGACACTTCTGCTGGGCTTTATAAATAATAGAGAGGCTGCTGCTGTGCTGTACATACAGTTAGGGCCAGAAATATTTGGACAGTGACACAAGTTTTGTTATTTTAGCTGTTTACAAAAACATGTTCAGAAATACAATTATATATATAATATGGGCTGAAAGTGCACACTCCCAGCTGCAATATGAGAGTTTCCACATCCAAATCGGAGAAAGGGTTTAGGAATCATAGCTCTGTAATGCATAGCCTCCTCTTTTTCAAGGGACCAAAAGTAATTGGACAATGGACTCTAAGGGGCCCTTTACACGCCGCTACAACAGGATGGATACAATCCGCTACAGGCTACAAATGTAGCTTGTAGCGCCAATATTGCCTGTAGTAGCGGCGTGTGAAGACGGGACGCGACAGCCGGCTACAGATACATCTGTTTCCGAGCACTGCCCAATAACAGATGGCTACAAAGCCGATTGTAGCGAGCTGTATCGGCGTGTAAAGAAGGAACAGAAGGGTTGTTCCTACACCATGCTATGTAGCTGGGGCGTGACACAGGCTCTGGGTTTCCGCGCCCCCTTCAGCGATCATTGGAGGAAGCTCCTGCGTTGCGATTGGTTGTCGCCGCACAGGGCGGCATATTTAAGGAGCTGACGAGTCACACTACACAATTGCTCGAGCGTCAAGTATTAATCAGCCTCCTGCGATGCCTGGCCAATCATGGTATTATTGCTTTGTCATATCAGCGTACGGACGTCTCGTAATCCACATTTGTAGCACGCCTATGTCCCTGCTGCACCAGGTACGCCCATAGTAGCTGGTTGTAGCGGTGTGTAAATGAGCTACAGATGGCTACTTGAGACACCCGGCGATGTATCTAGCTGTAGATGTAGCGTAGCGTAGCGCACCTTCTGGCGGCGTGTAAAGGAGGTGCGTTTACCGTTTGTAACCGTTTGGGCGTGCTCGTGCACGTGAAGTAGCGGATTGTATCCATCCTGTTGTAGCGGCGTGTAAAGGTACCTTCAGGGCTGCAAATAACTCTGAAGGCATCTCCCTCGTTAACCTGTAATCAATGAAGTAGTTAAAAGGTCAGGGGTGGATTCCAGGTGTGTGGTTTTGCATTTGGAAGCTGTTGCTGTGACCAGACAACATGCGGTCAAAGGAACTCTCAATTGAGGTGAAGCAGAACATCCTGAGGCTGAAAAAAAAGAAAAAATCCATCAGAGAGATAGCAGACATGCTTGGAGTAGCAAAATCAACAGTTGGGTACATTCTGAGAAAAAAGGAATTGACTGTGAGCTTGGGAACTCTAAAAGGCCTGGGCGTCCACAGATGACAACAGTGGTGGATGATCGCCGCATACTTTATTTGGTGAAGAAGAACCCGTTCACAACATCAACTGAAGTCCAGAACACTCTCAGTGAAGTAGGTGTATCTGTCTCTAAGTCAACAGTAAAGAGAAGACTCCATGACAGTAAATACAAAGGGTTCACATCTAGATGCAAACCATTCATCAATTCCAAAAATAGACAGGCCAGAGTTAAATTTGCTGAAAAACACCTCAAGAAGCCAGCTCAGTTCTGGAAAAGTATTCTATGGACAGATGAGACAAAGATCAACCTGTACCAGAATGATGGGAAGAAAAAAGTTTGGAGAAGAAAGGGAACGGCATATGATCCAAGGCACACCACATCCTCTGTAAAACATGGTGGAGGCAACGTGATGGCATGGGCATGCATGGCTTTCAATGGCACTGGGTCACTTGTGTTTATTGATGACATAACAGTAGACAAGAGTAGCCGGATGAATTCTGAAGTGTACCGGGTTATACTTTCAGCCCAGATTCAGCCAAATACTGCAAAGTTGATTGGACGGCGCTTCATAGTACAGATGGACAATGACCCCAAGCATACAGCCAAAGCTACCCAGGAGTTCATGAGTGCAAAAAAGTGGAACATTCTGCAATGGCCAAGTTAATCACCAGATCTTAACCCAATTGAGCATGCATTTCACTTGCTCAAATCCAGACTTAAGACGGAAAGACCCACAAACAAGCAAGACCTGAAGGCTGCGGCTGTAAAGGCCTGGCAAAGCATTAAGAAGGAGGAAACCCAGCGTATGGTGATGTCCATGGGTTCCAGACTTAAGGCAGTGATTGCCTCCAAAGGATTCGCAACAAAATATTGAAAATAAAAATATTTTGTTTGGGTTATGTTTCTTTGTCCAATTACTTTTGACCTCCTAAAATGTGGAGTGTTTGTAAAGAAATGTGTACAATTCCTACATTTTCTATCAGATATTTTTGTTCAACCCTTCAAATTAAACGTTACAATCTGCACTTGAATTCTGTTGTAGAGGTTTCATTTCAAATCCAATGTGGTGGCATGCAGAGCCCAACTCGCGAAAATTGTGTCACTGTCCAAATATTTCTGGCCCTAACTGTATAATATAGAGGTTGTTGATGTGCTACATATAATTTGTAGGCTGCTGCTCGGCTGTATATATAGAATATAAAGGCTGCTGTTGGGCTGTATATATTATAGAGGTTGTTGCTGGACTGTATATATAATATGGAGACTGCTGCTGGGCTGTATATATTTTATGGAGACTGCTGCTAGGCTGTATATATAATTTGAATGCTTCTGGGCTGTACATATAATATAGATGCTGCTGGGCTGGCTACTTATAAAGGGGGAGGTCTTTACAAATTATTATTAAAAATAAGTTTTTTTTTTTTTAATATTTAACATTTTTAATATGATTAATGAAGATTTTGTCTTTTAATTTATATTTTTGGCTTATAGTTACTCTCTTTGAAGTTTTTTGATATTTGTGATATTTAAGCCTATCCGCTATATAGGGATTGTCAACTCTTGTGTGTTTTTGGTACCTTATAAATTATATAGAGGCTGCCGCTGGCCTGTATATATAATATGGAGGCTGCTGCTGGGCTGTATATATAGTATGAATACTGCTGGGCTGTATATGTAATATAGATGCTGCTGGTCTGGTTGCTTATAAAGGCTGAGGGCTATATATAGTGTATGCACAGGTCCACAGGTCTATATACATATAGAATATACAGACATACTGTAATACAGGATATAGTGTGGATCTGTATTTACAGTATGGTGCTGTGTAGAAGCAGTAAACAGGAGCCATAAGACCAACACACAGATCATACTCACCGACTCAAACATCGCCAACAATGATGTCACCAGCTTCAAGTTTTGGTGCGCTCCTCTTCTCCTCTCAGTGCCTTCTTCCAGTGAGTTCCTGCTTGTACAGCGCATGACAGCCACTTTAGTGCCTGTGCAGTAAAAACTTCATGATAATTCTTCTTCTGCCATACTTTCACATAGTGCAGCTATTAATGAGGACTGGAGCCATGAGCATCTGGGTTGTTGAGACCCAGACATAGCCATATCTATGTGAAAGTGTAGCCGCATACACTAGTAAGGGCAGGAGAAACCGTCCAGCAATCAATGACAATAAATACTTGGCATTCAAACCAACTGAGTGTCAAGCATTTTTTGTCATTGAAAGCATTGTGTTGGAAACTGCTTGAGCACCACCAAGAGGAAGTGCCATTAGATATTGTCTCATACCGTCCAGCAAGTGTTGCAGACAGAATCCCCGACTGCGAGTGGGCTCCTCCACCTGTCCAGGTATGCCGGTGCTTGTCCAAGTATGCCAGGTGCTGACACCTGCCCTTCACAGTGCTGATGAGAGACAGCCAGTAGCACAAAAAAATATTTATAACCAGGCAACTTATAGGTGACATCTCTAACCGTAGTTCTCATCCCTTTCATATTCATCTGGCCCAGATGCCATGATGACTTTCACATCCACAGCTCGTCTCTGCAGACTTCCAACTTATCCAAACTTATGCAGCGCACTCCAATATGGTGCCCTTAAATCAGTGTAATTATAAAAATATAAAAATTAAATAATATTTAAATATTGATTAAAAATATCTTACCTATACTGTAGTCCTAATAAAATATTTGCCGTTCACTATGGTCCCTGCACAAAATATGACTCACACTGTTCCTCTTATTGTACATAGCCTCCAGTCTGTCCTCTCCTAAAAAATAACGCCTTAACACCAGGGGTGGATATATTAATGGTGCAGCCTGCGCAGCTACACAAGGGCCCAAAACGTAAACAGGCCAATTTCCACTTCCAAAGAAGGTAAAATTGTTTATTATAATGAGCTCTTGAACCACAAAGGGCTACTACTACTGGTCTTGCACAGGGACCCTTTTCCGTCTATATCCACCAATGCTCTACATCATCTTTTCTTATGAACCATAAGATATCATTATCCCTTACAATCTGTAACCACCACACCATTCATCCTTATGAACTATAACCGGCCTCTAATAGGCCATAGGCCAGAAGTAACCTGTGGCCTGCAGGTGTAAGTGGTGGAGCAGGGAGCCAACGGCTCTGTGGCCAGCATCATCTGTTAAAAGTATCTGTGCCTTGACAATGAGCATATTGTTAATTGTTTTGCAGATCTATGACCAGACCACCCTGCCTCTAGGGGGTGGCAAAATGCATCCCCTGAGGGTCACCTCAGTCCTTCAAAACTCACCTTATGGCAGAAGCATGTCTGACTTATGTAGTGTTTGTACCCTTATGATTAGGAATTTTAGTTTGATTATCAGGTCAGAGACCTGTAACTTTAGGCTATTATTTAAGTCATCATTTTGATACAGTGTCTGATCTAACACATAAATGTATTATTTAATCATTACAATATTTTGAAACTTCTTCGTGGTATTGTACATAGATCCAAATTAAATGCAAAACCAGATAAACTGTGATAACAAATACAATCACCACTATGTTGTGTATCTGAATAATACTAATCCCAAACATTGTCAGGTATGTGGGTCCTGCTCATGCTAAACAATGTTCAGTAATATACAGTATTCAAGACTGAATATTGTGCATCACATTTGTTTTCTGTTTTATGTATATAACTAGCCATTTTTTTCTTTTTTAATTAAAAGGAAAATCTTCATAAGGTCTTAAGTCATGCTCAGCTCATAAACAGAACTGCAAAGGCTGGAGACCTGCCAACTTGTTTATTTGCATCATACAATTAGAGCAGTTGAATATGGCTAATCTCTGCCTAGCCTTATAAACTAGCAACCATCCATGATTATTTTTATTTTATTTTTTTATTAAGATTTGAGGCCCTCTTGTAAAGGCTCAAATGTGATTGAAAAACTCTTTGAAAGAGCTTAAGGAAATGAGGAAAAAATTGTGCATTAATATATTATGTAGGTAGCTCTATCTACAGTATTTGGAAGGTGACAAATGCAAACTTTATCCTTGTTGATGTTTCCTAAGCAGAGCACATACCTGCCAATTTGTATATCAACTAAGAACACAATAAATACCGTCTTCACTGCATTATAAACCAACAGAATTGCTTCCAGCTAAAGATGTTTATTAGCAGTCCAATAATGTTTCTTTCTTCTTTTTATATGCATGCATTGATACCAAATAAACATATGGCAAATTGAATGTTTATACTTAACAATAGAACTATTTCACTTTTTACCATTTCCCCCATATTTCTCCTGCTCTACATTATTTCTTGTTGACTGCAGGCTGCATCACATTTAAATAGAAAGATGGGTAGAGCAGCATACATAGAAATTATGAGGCCCCAGCAGAAGTTATCATTTGGCCCCCACACAGCCCTACACATAGTATAATAAACTGAATCAGCCATCTACACAGGATAATGGCCCGTACACAACCTTCTGTGCAGCATAATGGCCCTCTACAGTCCTTCACACAAAATAATGGTCAATATACAACCCTCCACAAAGTATATAGGCCTCCCACTCAGCCCTCCACACACGTTTAATGCCCCCACACACATATAATAAACTGAATCAGCCATCTACACAGGATAATGGCCCCCACACAACCCTTTATGCAGCATAATGGTCCTTCACCGTCCTTCACACAGAATAATGGTCAATATACAAACTTCCACAGAGTATATAGGACTCCCACTCAGCCCACCACACAAGTATAATGCCTCCTACACAGCCCTCCACACAATATAATGGCCCCCACACAGTGTAATGAACCCAACTGGCCATTTACGCAGGATAAGGCCCGCACACAGCATAATTGCCCCTACTCAGTCCTCCACACAGAATAATGGCCAATATACAACCATCCAAGGAGTATATAGGACTGACAATCATCCCTTCACACAAGTATAATGCCCCTCCACAAAGCCCTCCCCACAATATAATGGCCCTCACACAGCCATCTACACAGTATAGTGTCCTCACACAGCCCCCCATATAATATAATGGCCAGAATGCATCAGTATATTAGAGACCACACAGCCCCCAACAGAGATACAGTTAAAAGTGTCACAAAAGGAGTCTCCTTAAGGCCCCTTTCACATCAGCATTTTTGCTGATTTGCAGCAGATCCAGCAGATTTACCGCATTTGCACCGTAACGGCTGGACTTGCGGCACACTTGCGGCATACTTGTGGCAAGCCCCATTCATTCTCGACGGGACTTGCGGCAGGTGCGGAAAATGCGTTTTTTGCTGCGATCAGGCACCTGCGGCAGATCAAAAAAATGCAGCTAGCAACGGTTTTTTTACCTGCCGCAACTGCCGCAAGTGCCGGATCGCAGGAAAAACCACATATGCCACACCTGCTGCAAGTCCCACAGAGAATAAATGGGGCTTGCCACAAGTGTGCCGCAAGTGCAGGCCTTACGCAGCAGATACGGTAAATCTTCAGGTTCTGCCACAAATCAGCGAAAACACTGAGGCCCCTTTCACATCTCTGCGTTTGCTGCGTTTTGCTGCGTTTTGCTTCATTTGCGTTTTTTTCGCGTTTTTACCGCAAAAAACGCATAAAAACGCATGCGTTTTTGTCCCCATTGATTTTAATGGGAACGCATGAAAAACGCATGCAAAAACGCATGTCAAAACGCATATGCGTTTGCAAAAACGCAAAACGCATGCGTTTTTGCAAACGCAGCCCAAAACGTTGTTTGCCACGTTTTGAGCTGCGTTTGTAAAAACGCATGCGTTTTGCGTTTTCCCAAACGCACATGCGTTTTGACATGCGTTTTTGCATGCGTTTTTCATGCGTTCCCATTAAAATCAATGGGGACAAAAACGCATGCGTTTTTATGCGTTTTTTGCGGTAAAAACGCGAAAAAAAACGCAAATGAAGCAAAACGCAGCAAAACGCAGCAAACGCAGAGATGTGAAAGGGGCCTGACATGAAAAGGGCCTAACTAATATTCCCCATAGTGCCATGTGACGTACTGCTATTAGTAGTAATCTGCTAGTATGTATGCACATGAGGAGAAATAAGATGTGTATGCCTGCACACTTAAATGTAAAGAAAGGATATGAATAAAAAATTACTTATTTTAATAAAAACTATTATTATTCACAGAAAAAAACTTGCACTGCAACATTTTACAATTTTCTGCGCATCAGAGCAGTCAAATCCGTTTGGTATTCCATATGGCATACGAGTGCTATGAGAGTGTGTGATTTGTTCTCATCTAGCATCTGTATGACATGCGTATGCCATCAGTATGCAATGCAATATTTTTCTCATCAACTATTAGTTTACAGTACCATTTACAATGTTTTATTAATCAGAATGGTAATGTAAAAATTGGTCGACATATGGATGGTCATTTGCTGTCCTGTTTTTGTAGTACCCATAGATGTATTGTCCGATCTACGTGCTGATTATAGTGGAGGAAAATAATCACAGAGCAGCACTAGAGATGAGCAAACCTTTTGAAGTTCGGATTTGGTTCGGTTCACCGAACAGGTATATGTTCGCTGAATAGATCGGCAAACAGTTTGACAAACTTCTGAACCCCATTTGAATCAATGGCAGGCAAAATCAAGATCCTAGAAAACACCTTCAAAGGGGCCCAAAACCTGCCAAACATAGTTCAATCCTGTTTACAGTGGAGCACCGCTCTTTTGGCACAGACAATATCTTCCTACACTTTTACTTAGCAAGGCTCAGCGCTACTGTCACTATGCTCCCATGTCTGCTCATGAACCTCAGACATCCTCATGACTTTCCTCAGATTGTCTGAGGTTACATAGTGGGTATCACACAGCAGGGAATCCCGTTGTGTGACCTGAGATAACCTCAGTGATATCAGTGGCGTCTCATGAGAGCCGCAATATCGCACAAGATGTAGCGAATATATCTTGCGGGTATTGTGAGACAGCGCATGTGAGAAGTAGTGACGTCAGGGAGGGTAGTGAAGTTCAAACTTGTGTGATAGGCACTGTGTGACCCCTCGAATCCAACTGCAGTAATGTTTGTGATGACACAGCTTGTCACACTCTCACCAGTGCCTGCGTGCCTGCTTTCTCACTGACTTTAGGTGAAGTCCCCTATAAATACTGCTGCTGGCGAGAGGAGTTAGTTAGAGTGTGCAGACGCTAGGAGAGCTGTGAAAACGTCCTGGTGATCGGTGCGGCGGTTAGGCCCGAGCCAGTGTCCCGGAGTGGCCCTTCTGACATCCCGCAAGCCTGAGTGGGGACAGAAGGCAAGGAGCAGACAGCCAAAGGGAGTGAGGAACTAATGGAAGTTCGCCCAGAGACGTACCGGACTTCGGGGATCCGCACCTGTAGGATACTCCAGGACTACAGAAAAAACCCGTCGAACCGTGGAGACTTCAGTCACCCAGTCACCCTGTGAGTCCACAAAGAGGGAGCCAGACACCACAGTGAGGAATCACAAGGCAGTGATCAGAGAGGGTAACCCGTCGACCGCACAGGAGGAGAGAGCAAGGACAGGAAGAGAGAAGAGGCCAGTCTGACTGCATGCAGACTGGGCTTCAGCTACCACAGAGAAACAGAGGAGGCCTTATACCCACTTGCTGTGGGGACCCACTGTGCACTGTGTCACCTGTCAGTGCCCTGGACATCTTTACCTGCGTACCACCAGTAAAAGGTAAAAGAGACTTCTGCACTGTGTGTGCGTCTTTCCTCTCCGCTCCTGGTATCCTTTATAGACTGCTCCATCACTCCCCATCCCAACATACAGCCTCACACCACGCTGCCCCGGAGGAACAGCCCTACCTGTAGGGGGCTCTGCCAACTCAGCTGCAATACCATCTACCTCCGGCTGACTGTGGCGGCGCTGGTGACCTATCAACAAGTACTACAGGTGGCGTCACATGACAAACTCTTATCCCCTGTAAATATACCCTTCTTTGAAGTGTCACCCAGGCACTGATACCCGTGACGACCCCAAATACCACCACGGAGCCTGGTACCTGAGTACCCCAGGGCCTGGGACTCGACACATGTCTATCTTGAAGCCAGCACTTCTTTGCAGAAACCAGCACACAATGAGTGAAGTAAAAACATATGAATATACAGAATATATATACTTTATAAGAAAGGTCCTACTAGGATCAGCAGACTCTATTAAAATGGTACAAAGTCCATTAAGCGCAGACTCCATTAAAAAGAATGTCAGGTCAAAAATCCATATGTAACTGATATAATTTTCTAATACCTCTGGTGAAGCTCTTTTTATTTATGTATTTCTTTCATTTATATTCCCTTTATCCTATGAAAACTGCAAATAAAGAGATTCATTCCGTCTGTCAATCACAGTGAATGACGCCTTAATTCTCTGCAGCACACTCCCCAGGGAATGAATATTCATGTAGTGACATCACTGCAATGCACACATGGAATGTTCAGTAAAAATGACTCACATTGGGGGGCTGTATACTTCAGTCTGCTCTCCTTCTATACAGCAAAACAAATGTTTAAATAAATACATGGAATCTATCACAGACAGCATGGCTTGTGCTCAGAGCAACAGGTGGAGGAGATTTCCTTATCTGATATCTGACAGCTTGGTTAGGTATGTGTCTGCAGTCTCTCCCTCCCCCTCCTCCTCAGAAGCACCACAGGAAAATGAAGATGAAAGTGAGACACAGAGCACAGGGAGGAGAGAGGGATTGTCAGCCTGGGAAGGAGTGAATAATAAATTAACATTTACATTATGCCATATATTCAGCAGTAAAAGTAATGAGCCAGACTAGTGAAGCTAGCTTCAAATCAATAAAGAACATGTGCATTTATGACCATATGCAAAATTAAAAAGTAATACTTTATTAATAGATTATAAAATATCAACTTAAATTGGGCATAAACAATGTAGGCAGAGTAATAGGGACAAAAGCCACCATGTGAGGCAAGATTAACAATAGTTGCAAATAGGCGAATGATTCGGATTTAAAGTATTTAAGGACCTGCTGATAGTACAGCTAGTGTATTAACACCCTTACATGGGAACATAATAATATGTAATGCAGGTAAAATACCGAAGCAGTAGTAGTACCCACTAGTCACTCAAACTACCAAGTCCACCAGCTAAAGCTTTTTAAACCCCATCAGAGAAGTCAATTACCTCACTAAGTGCTCTTGCAATCCCTGGTTCTTAGTTGGAAGTGGTAGGGACCCCCACATGGCATTCTCCCATTGAAAGCCTCTTTTGGGGGTTCTACATGCAGCTGGGAAACAGGGCCTTCTGCTTTTTCTACCTCCTCCTTTCCCTCTCCTCCTTGGTCTTCTAATTACTCTAATCATGCTCCTAGTCCTGGTGGATTTGCTGAACTAGTAGCTGCAGAACCGGCTGCAGGTGTAATACAGCCTGGAATGCTGCAAGATCCTCAGAATCTGACATCTGGTGCTACTGGCTGGCATAAGGAATGACTCACCTCCTGACTGTGAGCTCCTCAGGTGGTCCTCCTCTGGCCTCTGAACCCAGCACTGGATCCTTGACCTCACTGCATATGTGTACTGTGCAATGCTATAGCGGTAGAGGTATTTGAAAGCAGGATGATACTATAGGCCAGTGATGGCGAACCTTTCTGAGGCCGAGTGCCCAAACTGCAACCTAAAACAAAATTATTTATGGCGAAGTGCCAACACGATCATATAACTTAAATTACAGCAGGAGTGGTAATCACAAGCGCTGCACAGGGGGAAGAGCCAGCAGATGCTAACTCTCTTCCCCGTGCAGGGCTTGTAGTCCTGAAACATTGATGATCAATTCAATTATTTTAACAATTCATTGATTTTAAACTTACCTTTGCAGTCTTCTCTTCTCTTCAGCAGTGGTCATCCAACTCATGTGTACTGCACATTGAAGCTGAGCCGCTGCCACTGCCCTTTCTAGAAACAGCAGGTGGACTGATCTGTATGGAAAAAATGCCGAATATTAGACAGATAGGAGATAGATTTTATCATGGAATACAAGCAGATTTCATACTGAAATCATGGTCCTCATCTTGTAGTAATATCTCCATCATGGCCCTCTCCTTGCAGTAATGTGTCCCATTCTGACCCTCTCCTTGTAGCTATGTGCTCCATACTGACTCTCTCCGTGTAGTAATGTTTCCCATCCTGACCTTCCAATTGTAGTTATGTGCTCCATCTTGTCCTTCCCCTTCTAGCTATGTGCTCCATCCTGACCCTCTCCTTCTAGTTACGGGCTCCATCCAGATCCTCTCCTTGTAGTAATGTGCTCCATCCTGACCCTCTCCTTCTAGTTACGGGCTCCATCCAGATCCTCTCCTTGTAGTAATGTGCTCCATCCTGACCCTCTCCTTGTAGTAATGTGCTCCATCCTGACCCTCTCCTTGTAGTAATGTGCTCCATCCCGACCCTCTCCTTGTAGTAATGTGCTCCATTCTGATCGTCTCCTTCTAGTAATGTGTCCTATCCTGACCCTCTCATTCTAGTAATGTGTCCCATCCTGACCCTCTCCTTGTAGTTATGTGCTCCATCCTGACCACCTCCTTCTAGCTATGTTCTCCATCCTGATCCTCTCCTTCTAGCGTTTTGCTCCATTCTGATCCTCTCCTAGCTATATGTTCCATCCTGAGCCTCTCCTTGCAGTTGTGCTCCATCCTGACCCCCTTCTTGTAGTAATGTCTTCATTCTTATCCCCTTGTAGAATGCCCCATCCTTGTCCCCTTCGGTAATGTCCCATCCTTGTCCCCTTGTGGTAATGTCCCTATCCTGCCCCATCATGTAGTAATGCCCCATCCTGTTGTAATGCCCTATCCTTGTCCTCTTGCAGCAATATTCCCCATCCTGCAGTAATGCCCTATCCTTCTCCCTTTGTAGTAATATGCCCCATCCGTGTCCCCTTGAAGTAATATGCCCCATCCTGCAGTAATGTGTCTCATCCTTGTCCCCATGTAGTAATATGCCCCATCCAGCAGTAATGTGCCCCATCCTTGTCCCTTGGTATTATTGCACCACCATTGTCCCCATCACATAGTAATATGCCCCAACTTGCCCCCTGATAGTATTGCCCTATTCTTGCCTCCATTACATAGTAATCTGCCCCATCCTTGTCCCCATCACACAATAATATGCCCCATCCTGCCATCACATAACAATATGCCCCATCCTGCCCCCTGTTAGTATTGCCCCATCCTGCCCCATCACATAACAATATGCCCCATCCTTCCCCCTATTAGTAATGCCCCATCCATCCATCCATCATCCTCTTAGTATTGCCCCATCCATCCTCCTCTTCGTATTGCCCCATCCATCCATCTATCCTCCTCTTAGTATTGCCCCATCCATCCATCCTCCTCTTAGTATTGCCCCATCCATCCATCCATCCTCCTCTTAGTATTGCCCCATCATCCATCCTCCTCCTCCAGGTATTGCCCCATCCTCCTCCTCCTTGTATTGCCCCATAATCCTAGTATTGCCCCATCATCCTCCTCCTCCAGGTATTGCCCCATCATCCTCCTCCTTGTATTGCCCCATCATCCTCCTCCTCCAGGTATTGCCCCATCATCCTCCTCCTCCAGGTATTGCCCCATCATCCTCCTCCTTGTATTGCCCCATCATCCTCCTCCTCCAGGTATTGCCCCATCATCCTCCTCCTTGTATTGCCCCATTATCCTCCTCCTCCAGGTATTGCCCCATCATCCTCCTCCTCCAGGTATTGCCCCATCATCCTCCTCCTCCAGGTATTGCCCCATCATCCTCCTCCTCCCGGTATTGTCCCATCATCCTCCTCCTCCAGGTATTGCCCCATCATCCTCCTCCTTGTATTGCCCCATCATCCTCCTCCTTCAGGTATTGCCCCATCATCCTCCTCCTCCAGGTATTGCCCCATCATCCTCCTCCACCAGGTATTGCCCCATCCTCCTCCTCCTCATAGTATTGCCCCATCCTCCTCCTCCTCATAGTATTGCCCCATCATCCTCCTCCTTGTATGGCCCCATCCTGGCTGCTGGTGAAAAAATAAAAACTTTCATACTCACCTTTCTTCCTACACCGCTGCTGCAGCTTGCATCCTGTCTCCAGCACTGAGGGCGGTCACGTGATGCCGGGCACATTACGTGACCGCTGTCACATGACGCTGGCTGGGAGGGCGGGCCTAGAAGTGTCTGAGAGAGGAGAAATGTCTCCTCTGCTCAGATACAGCTTTGATCTGCCGGCGGCGCGGAGCACGCCGGAAGATCAAAGCGGCAGTGTGGTGGCGAGGCCGCGTGCCAGCGGAGGCGGCTCTGCGTGCCACCGCTGGCACGCGTGCCATAGGTTCGCCATCACTGCTATAGGCTAAAGGCGATCAGGGGAGCTAGACTGACCCTTAGACTGGGGTCCCTAGATTACTCTGATCTCAGAAGTACCTCTGAAGATGAAGAGGTCCTGGTTGCCACCCTTGCCCTATGCTCTTGATAAGCCCTAGGCTAAGAGGCCTCACTTCCACTCATGGACCGGGAATCACAGCAACTCATACAGGGAAGGAAACAGCAGGAAGCACCAGCATGAACGTCTTCACTACACAGGGTCCTTGTAGAGAATAAACTCTAACAGTGACATCTAGTGGAATGAAGTAGAACTACTTAAAAGCTGAGGGAGTGGAGAACAGAAAGATCTGATCCCCCCCTCTGCAGAGCCACACACAACAGCAGCTTCTAGCATTAAGTCTGGATGTGCCACAGGAAATTTACTACAGCAGCATTTTACATGGACTGCTAAGCAGTCAACATGTGACAATATGAGTCCCAATGTGGATAGTGCGGTGGAGCTCCAGGTCACATATGTCTCCATGTCCTCTGCGGGCTGCTCCGTTTGTGGCAAGTCAAGGTAAAAAAGATTGAAACAGAGAGACTCATTGCCAGAGAAAGTAAAAAAAAAAATCCCAAAATATACTTTAACTACTTACCATATTTTTCAGATTATATGACGCACTTTTTTTCCCCCAAATATTGGGGGAAAGTGGTTGGTGCATTTTATAATCCGAATATATTGATTATACTGCAAGGGAGGCGGGGGCAACTCTGGAGCCTGTCTGGGGGCTGGTGCAGGCTGTAGGAGGCAGCAGAAGCTCATGTGCCCCCACTCATATAATATGCACTGCCGCTGTCCATCACCGCGGTGCTGAAACAGCATCGCGGTGATGGACTGTAGGAGCAACGCAAATTATATGTGCCCCCATGCTGCTGCCCATAGTAAAATAAAAACACTTTACTTACCTCCTCCAGCACTGTCCTCCCGATGTCTCCCCAGTCTCCCTGCTTGCCACTGTGATCGGTTACGCAGAGATGATGTCTCTCTGCTGTGCCGATCACATGACCAACATTACCGAGAGCAGGGAAGTGGAGGAGCTCAGCGGCAAGCAGGGAGACACTGGCAGGACAGCGCTAGAGAAGGTAAGTAAAGTGTTTTTTATTTTACTATGGGCAGCAGCATGGGAGCCATAGCCAGCCCAGGGGGATGTCTGCCGGCCATAGGGGACATGTGCCATCAATAGGGGATGTGTCCCAGTACAGGGAGATGTGTGCCAGCCATAGGTAACATGTGCCAGCCATAGCGAACATGTGCCAGTCAAAGGGGACGTGTGCCAGCCAAAGAGGACGTGTGCCAGCCATGGGGGACGTGTATCTGCCATGGGGGACATGTGCCCGCCACAGGGGATGTGTGCTAGCCATAGAAGACATGTGCCAGCCAAAGGGGACGTGTGCCAGCCATAGAGGATGTGTGCTAGCCACTGGGAACGTTTGTCACCCATGGGTACTTGTGTCAGCCACAGGAGATGTGTGCCAGCCATAAGGGATGTGTGCCAGCCACAGAGAACGTTTGCCAGTCATGGGGGACTTGTGCCAGCCACAGAGGACGTGTGCCAGCCACAGGGAATGTGTGCCAGCCATGAGGGACTTGTGCCAGCTGTGGGGGATGTGTGCCAGCCACAGGGGACATGGGTCAGCCACAGGGGACATGGGCCAGCCATAGGGGATGTGTGCCAGCCACAGGGGGCATGTGCCAGCCATAGGGGGCGTGTGCTAGCCACAGGGAATATGTGCCAGCCATGGGGGACGTGTGCCAGCCACAGGGGATGTGTGCCAGCCACAGGGGACATTTTCCAGCCAAAGGGGACATGTGCCAGCCATAGGGGACATGTGCCAGCCACACGGGACATCATGAGGGGCTCTCCATATGCGACATGGTGTCAGCTAACAATTGGAGCTAATTTTCCATTGAAATTGTTAGCAGACACCATGTCACGTATGGAGAACCTGTGTGCCACCAGCACAAGGGCAACTGGAAGAGTTGAGGTACAGCACCAGAAAATGGCGCCTCTAATGAATGCGCTATTTTCTGGGATGGCTGTGGGTTGCAAATTGCAGCATGAGAGGCCCAAAACGTTTGGGTCTCTCAACGCTGTGGATTCCAGCCCTCCCAGCTGCCAAGTTGTACCTGGCTGGCTACCAAAAATACAGAATTTCTGTAGAAATTTCTAGAACTGATTTTAGAACAACAAATGACATGGGGCTCCGCCATATTTTTGGTCCAGCCAGGTACAACTTGGCAGCTACAGACTGCCAGCAACCTCCAACTGCCTCTTTGTACCTGGCTGGCAACCAAAAATACAGCAAAGCCCATTTTTTTTTTATTTCTAGAACTAATTCTAGAAAAAAAAAATGAAGTGGAGCACCGCCATATTTTTGACCCAGCCAGGTACAACTTGGTAGCTGGAGGCTGGAATCCTCAGAATGGAGAGGCCCAAATGTTCTGGGCCCCCCATGCTGCGAATTGCAGCCCGCAGCCGCCCCAGAAAATGAAGCACCATTTTCTGGCGCTGTACCCAGGCTCTTCCAGTTGCCCTGGTGCCGGTGGGTAATAAAGGGGTTAATGCCAGCTTTTTTATGGACAGCTGGCACTAAGCCCGAGATTCATAATGTCGGGCCAATGTTAGACCCAGCCACTAGGAATTTCTAGTAAATAGTCAAATAAATACACCACATAGAGAAAAATCTTTTTATTTGAAAAAAAAAAACACAAACAAAATTCGGACTCCATCTTTATTATAAAGATCCGACGTAGTCCACAACGAAGCTCCCACAACGCTCGATCGCCTCCAAAGTAGTTCACAACGAAGGTCCCACGATGCTCGATCGCCTCTGCTACATCCAGAGATTGCAGCAAGGGATCAAGTGTCCTCTTCTTACAGTCTCTGGGGTCAGCGTTATGGTGCACTGTATGGCAATGATCTGTCATACAGTGCACCATGACTATGATACCAGAGACTACAACAAGAGGACACTTGATCCCTTGCTGCACCCATCCATCCATCCATGGATCCATTCATCCACCCATGCACCCATCCATCCACCCATGCCTCCATCCATACACGCATCCACACATGCACGCATCCATGCATGCACACATCCACGCATGCATCCACACATGCACACATCCATGCACGCATGCACACATCCACTCACGCACACATCCATGCACACACACATCCATGCACGCACGCATCCAAGCACGCACACATTCACGCATCCAGAGACATCCACGCACGCACACATCCACGCATGCACACATCCATGCACGCACCCATCCACACATGAACATATCCATGCACGCACAAATCCACGCATGCACACATCCATGCATGCACAAATCCACACATGCACACATCCATCCACGCACGCGCACATCTATGCACCCACACATCCATGCACGCACCCATCCCCGCATGTACACATCCACACACGCACCCATCCATGCACGCACACATCCATGCATGCAGAGACACCCACGCACAGAGACATCCACGCACACAGAGACACTCACGCATGCAGAGACATCCACGCACGCAGAGACATCCACGCACACATCCACGCATGCACACATCCATTCATGCACACATCCATGCATGCACAGATCCATCCACAAATGCACACACCTATGCATGCACACATCCATGCACACACATCCATGCATGCACACGTCCACGCACGCAGAGACATCCACGCATGCACACATCCATGCATGCACAGGTCCACGCACGCACCCATCCACGCATGCACACCTCCATGCACGCACACATCCACGCATGAATCCATCCATGCACATCCATGCACGCACACATCCATCCATGCACGTGCACATCCATGCACGCAGAGACATCCACGCACACATCCATGCACGCACACATCCTTCCCCAATGCATGCATGCACCCATGTACCCATCTAACCACCCATGCACCTATCCATCCACCCATGCATGCATCCATGTACTCATCTATCCACCCATGCATGCACCCATGCACCCATCCATCCATCCATGCATGCACCCATGCACCCATCCATCCACCCATGCACCCATCCATCCATCCACCCACCCATGCATGCACCCACGCATGCACCCATCCATCCATCCATTCATTCATTCATTCATTCATTCATTCATACTTACCTCACTCACGATACACCAGTGAGGAGGAGGGACCCACCCCTGGGCTAAAGTACAGGTCCTTGCGATCCTGCAGCTCCGGTGACTTAACACTGCCCGGTCACCGGAGCTGCAGGAGCGCAAACAAGCCATGACGTTATAGAGACGCACCGACTTTCATCACAGGTCGGGAAGGGGTTAATATAGCAGCAAACATATTCCGCAGCACTTTACAATTCAAAGCGGCAATGCACAAACAATAGGAGACAATACAGAGTAACAAAAATTCAACAGATTCCAAGAGGAGTGATTGCTCTGCATGCAAGTTTACCATCTATGAGGAAATAGGGGGAACACAAAAGGTAAATGGTAAAAAGTGCTTATATTGCCTGCTCCAGCCATTAATATAATAAATAGGGGATTCACAAAACACTCTATGAACCAATCACCAGCCAGGATCTGTATAAGTAGAGCTAAAGTACTGTTAAGTGCATGCAGGGTGCAGCCAGATGATACAAGGAACCAGATTTGGAATTAAAAAAAATTGTAAAGTGCAGAATGGAAGTCGTTAGATATGTCAGGTATGGTGATAGGCTAGTGTAAAGAAATACGGTTTTAGACATCACTTAAAGGGAACCTGTCACCCCCAAAACACCTCATAAGCTATTAAAACATGTCCCTACAGCATATTATCACTTATCCTACACTCCTTTTTGCTCAGAAATGCAAGTAGTGAAAATATAGAAAAACGTTATTAAACTCACTCATTATCCATGTTAATGAGCGGTGGCTATATTCATAGTCACCCAGGCGGGCTCTCCTCTTTATAATATCACGCCTTAATAGCGCCTCCCCGCTCTCCTCTGTGCTGGCGGGGCTGTAATGACGCGATTCGCGTCATTTCCGGTATCGGGTGACGTGTGTACACCTGCGACGCTCTGTTATGCCTCCAGCACGCATGCGCAATACGGTGCTTGAAGGTAACAGAGCGGCGCGGGTGTACACACGTCACCCGATACCGGAAATGACGCGATCTGCGTCATTACAGCCGCATTACAGCCCCGCCAGCACAGAGGAGAGCGGGGAGGCGCTGAATAGATTCTGTGTTCAAGATCACGCCTATTAAGGCGTGATATTATGAAGAGGAGAGCCCGCCTGGGTGACTATGAATATAGCCACCGCTCATTGACATGGATAATGAGTGAGTTTAATAGCGTTTTTCTACATTTTCACTACTTGCATTTCTGAGCAAAAAAGAATGTAGGATAAGTGATAATATGCTGTAGGGACATGTTTTAATAGCTTATGAGGCGTTTTGAGGGTGACAGGATCCCTTTAAATCTGTGGGTATTGGGAGTTAATTGAATTGTTCTTGGTAGTACGTTCCAGAGAATTGGTGAAGCTTGCAAGAAGTCTTGAAGACAGGAGTGAGAGGTTCGGATTATTGAGGATGTCAGTTTTACGTCAGTAGTGGAATGGAGGGAATGAGTAGGGTGAAAGATAGAGATGAGGGAGGAGATGTAGGACAGTACAGAGCTTTGTGGGGCTTTATGGGTGAGAGTGATAACTTAATATTGTACCCTGTACTGGATGGGTAACTGTGGCGCCCCAGCTGTCTGGTCGCCACAGAGGTACTGCACCTAATCCATAGGTGTGGTGTCCCACTCCCAGGTAAGTAGGGAACACATACCCGAGACACACACCCCTGCACCCAACACCCATCCTAACTCCTGGCCAGGAGATAGAGGGAAGTAACCTCATATGAGGAATCCATCAGCTGGCAGGAGGAGGTAGATAGACGGGGTGGGGATGGAGAGTAGGAAAAAAAGAACAGGAAAAGGAAGTCTTAGTCAGACAGTCAATCAGAACAGTTGGACAGAGTAGACCACCAAAAAAGATAGAGTTCTAGGCAAACTCTGCCACTGGGGAGGAGTGGGGACCAGTGCGTAGGTCGCCCATGGGACCCTGGCCAGCGTGGACCCCAAATTCACCCCGACCCTGCATTGTGGTGGAAGAACTGGTTGCAGGAGAAGACCAGCCCCAATCTGGCAACAACACTGCAAGGTTGAACCAGAAAACCTGGGGCTACTTAGCAGCAAGCACAGTAGACAACTACCGTTGACATTCCACAAAACGATGGATATACCTAGGGTCAGAGGATGTTTTGACTGTCACTCGATAGGGCCAGCAGCCACCTGTTTGGGACACTGTAATACGAAGGGGCAGGGCAGGAGATGCGAGTAGCCAGCACAGAACATACAACCTGGAAAGGCATATAGAGAGGTGTCTTGGTGGAGTGAATCTGAATTGCCTGGGTGTTGACCGGATTGCTGACCCAGAGGACACGGTGCCCCTGCTGGGCTTGAGCTGTTGAAAGCTGCAAGTAAAGGTAACGGAACTGCAACCTGTGTGTCCTCCCGTGCACCTCAACTACAATCACCTTCATCCCCATGGACTATTATACTGACCCTGGGACCCTGCTCCACCTGTTGGGAGCATTACAATCCTGGCTGCTGCACCATCTGCCCCAGAGGGCTCAAGGGATGGGGGACCCCTTGCCTGAATGCAGCAGACATGCTGCAATTAGATCACCATGGAGGGTTGGTGACAGGACCTCTTTAGGTTTTAGGCAAAGAGAGGACATGATGTTAGCAACTACAGACAGACAATCGTTGGTATTTATAGTAATGCAGGGTTGATGTCGAGGAGGAGATGTATAATTGGATTTCATTAGCATAGAGATGATACTGAAAACTTAATCTACTGATGGCTTGTCTAATAGAGGCATCTTATGGGGAGGAAAGGTGAGGGTCTAGGACTGAACCCAGATGAACCTCAACAGTGAGAGGAAGAGGAGAGGAGGACGGGCCAACAAAAGATACAGTGAAGGAGCATACAGAGAGATAGTAGGAGAACGAGGAGAAAGAGTTGTCCCTGAGTCCAAAAGAGCAGAGCATAGTGAGGAGATAGTGATCCCCAGTAACAAATTCTGGAGAGAACCAGTAGAATTAGTAGGGAATAGTGACTATTAGATTTAGCTGTTAGTACGTCATTAGAGATTTTAGTAAGGGCAGTTTCAGTAGAGTGCAAGGAGTAGAAACCACATTGTAGAAGGTCAAGAAGAGAATTATCTGAGAGTTAGGAGATCACACGGGAATGGTCCAACTTCCAGATGTTTAGTGATGATGGGGAGACTAGAGACAGGTCAGCAGTTACATGCAGAGTTCTGGTCAAGGGATTGTTTTTAAGTAAATGATGTACGCTGATATGAATGAAGTAGGAGGGAAAGACACCAGATGAGAGGGAGAGGTTAAATATTTTATATCAGTCCAGAAATACTGGGCACTCTCCAGTCAAAAGGGTTAAAGCAGGCAGAGACCTAGTACAGTGTTGATCTCCATAAGGTGGTGCTCACAGCTATAGTTCAAATCATCAAGACGTAAGAAAAAATGCGGCACTCACCAAAGCTGATCTTTTTGTCCTTTATTCACACATCCATAGAAAGATTGATGCATTCAATGAGCATGGGCAGAGGGAGAGGAGACCGCGGATGACGGCCTGCCGTTTCGCGGACAAAGCCGCTTCGACGGGTCCTGGTGTGGCGTCTGATGTCACCTCCGGTGAATATAACACCCTTTAGTGTGATGTCATTAAAGTGCTGCCACATAGTGAAATAAGATCATTATAATAATATCTACAATTTCTTATGACAAGTGCAACAAATACTGTATATGAATCTTGACATTAAATTTCTATAAATACACAAAGAGAAATAAAACACAGTTTTCATAATTCATTCAATGAGAATCCCGTTACTCCAAATCTCTTTACCAAGCTCATTCCATGAGCAGCGCATTGGGCCTCCTTTGGTTACCTACAGGAGGTGCAATCATTTGAAAGATCTCCTTGTAAAAAATAGGACGGTTGAAAAAAGACAAAATAATTGGTTACGCTCAATACGCCCAAAGGGTAACATACGGTGTAAAAATTGCAATTACTGTAAGTTTCATGCGGTTGATAACCCTATAGTAATAGGTGGAATAACACAAAAAGTCACTTCTTACATTAATTGTAAGTCAAAATTGGTGGTCTATGTAGTTTTTTGTCCATGCAGAAGATTCTACATTGGAAAAACTATTCGGGAACTGTGCACCTGGTTTAAAGAGCACCAAAAATCAATTAAAACAGGAGTAGGTAGCCCCAGATTAATACAACATATCAGGGAATGCCATAAGGGAGATCCAAATGTGTTAGCCTTCACAGGACTGGAACAAGTAGTGCTGACCTCAAAAGGAGGGGATTTACATAAAATACTGCTGCAGAAAGAATGTCAGTGGATCATAAAAACCAAAGCATGCGGTGGGTTAGGTTTAAATGATAAGAATGATTTAGCAGTATTCTTATGAAAAAGAAATATGTGATCTAACAGATAGTTTCTCCAACTGAGTTTTGACCTGATTTATATGGGGTAAAGATACAAAAATAAATGATGTTCCCTAAGGTAAAAGAGTTTCCTCAAGAATTATGGTTTCCCATATAATTACGTTCTAGTTCCCCAATTACTATATCTTATATATAACAGTGTTTAAAATTTTTAGATAAAATATTTGGATACAGTCTAATAAATCTTTACAAATAAAACATTATGATAAGTAGTTGGGTCTAGATGGAGAAGGCGTCTGTCTTCCCTTTAGTAACAGAACTGAACTTCATTCAAGTCTATGTTTCCATAGACTAATGAAATATCGCGCTCTGGGTAAGTTGAATATAGCCCAATCCGCTGCTCATGGAGTGAGCTTGGTAAAGAGATTCGGAGTAACGGGATTCTCATTGAATGAATTATGAAAACTGTGTTTTATTTCTCTTTGTAAATTTATAGAGATTTAATGTCAAGAATCTTGTACAGTATTTGTTGCACTTGACATAAGAAATTGTAGATATAATTATAATGATTTTATTTCACTATGTGGCAGCACTTTAATGACATCACAGTAAAGGGTATTATATTCACCGGAGGTGACGTCAGACGCCACACAAGGACCCGTCGAAGCGGCGTTGTCCGCGAAACGGCAGGCCGTCGTCCGCCGTCTCCTCTTCCCCTCCCCATGCTTTTTGAACACATCAATCTTTCTATGGATGTGTGAATAAAGAACAAAAAGATCAGCTCTGGTGAGTGCCACATTTTTTCTTATGTTTTGATGGTTAAATATTTTAGTTAGATGAGTGGTGACAGCTCGGGAGAGGCCATAAAGGAGATGTGAGAGAACAGGGTCACTGGAGTAGGTAGTAGGTGCGAAAGTAGCTAGGTAACTTCTTTTGTCCAGATTGAAGACTGAACGTTAGCTGGATGAGGTGCAGGAGGGAAGAGAATGCATGATATTATGAGGCTGGAAGGAAATTTCCTGCTGCATGTGGTCAATTTTTTCCTTAAAATAATTGACTAGATTTTCTGCGCTTGGTGATTGAGGCCACCACTGTTGAATGGCTTAGAGAGTTGAAAGTGTCAAAGAATCGTTTAGGATCGTCGGATAGTGAGGTGATAAGTGTGTTGAAGTACCTTGTTTAGAGAGATGAACAGTTGTGTTATATGTTTTAAGCATAAACCTATAATGGATGTAATCTTCGGCCAGATTGGATGTTCTCCACAGAAGTTCAGAGCACCTGGAGCAACGCTGGAGAAAATGTGTTTGCAGCATGTACCAGGCTTGTTGCCATCTGAGCTTAGTTTTTCTATGTGTAGGGAAGATGGGATTATCAATAGAGATGTTAAAGTTCCCTATGATGAGAGTGGGGAAGTCACAGGCTAGAAAGTGTGGAAGCCCAGAGGAAAGGTGATCAATGAACAAATGTGGGGGACCTGGAGAGCAATACACAATTGCTACTCACAGGGAGAAGGGCATGTAAAGTCTGACAGTGTGGACCTCAAAAGAAGGGAAGATAAGTGAGAGGACAAGGGGGATAACCTGAAAAGCACAATTTGTTGAAAGCAGCAGACCAACACCCACACCTGGTCTAGGTCTAGGGGTATGAAAAAATTGCAGGCCACCATACGAGGGAACAGCAGCGGTGGTGGTGTCTGACTGCTAAATCCAGGTCTCAATAAGCGCTAAAATGTTAAGAGAATGTTAAAGGATAAGTCACGAATGTAGGAGAGTGTGTTACATGCTGAGAAAGGATTCTAGAGGGCACAGTTAAAGAAAACAGAAGGCATACAAAGAATATACATGAGATTCTCAAGGTTTCTAAGTGTAGTAGGGAAAGAGTTAGGCTTACTGTTATAAAAAGGGCCTCGATTAAGTGCAATATCTCCTGCAAGTAGGAGAAGGAAAATAAAGAGAGTGAGTAGATGATTATTAGTGAAAGTGTCTTTTGAATTGTATGATGGGGTGAATGGATCTAGATGGTTGAAAATTCTAAAAAGAGCATGAGAGCAGTACATAGAAGAGGAGAGAAAAGAGGGACTGATATGGAAGAAGTGCACAAAGTGTGTGAAAGGGCGGTAGATATAAGAGAATTTTGCAGCTATCACATAAATGGCACAAATATTTATAGTGAACATATTTTGCAGCTCAAATGAACAAGGGACAAGTTTGTTTGTCTTGCATGACTTACCCGTCTCCTGCCCTGTCTAACTGCCATGTATAACTGCATGGCCCTTTTAAAATCTTCAAAAATGTGAACCACAACTCAAATCATTAAATATTTGAATTTGTATCAAATTGCAAAAAGACTCAAGCTTGATACTCCACGAATCAAATCGCTCACCTGTAGTAAACAGATATTTTTTGCAGGTCTCTCACAACATATTTTTATTTAAAATACAGCATGAAACCATTTAAGCATTGTTGCTAATGGTGAATACTCTATATTGTTTTTCTTTTTTTTATGCTTTTGTTTAATGTGAGAAAATGAACTTAATATGTATACAATATGCAGATTTTTACTGTCCTTACCAAGGGGGCATTGATCACAAGTGTCTCTGGAAGCATATCTTTAGTTTGTTCTACATTGTAACTTGTGAACAACAACCCCTTAGTAAATTCCATAAAATATGCCTATTAGGCACAATAAATATTTGGATGTATTTGGAAATAAATAATTATTTTCCTTATATGACATCAATATACATTTTATCTTTCACTTTCCATAATTATGAATCATACACTCCCTCCTCCCCTTTACACTTCTCGTATACATAATTTAGAAGCTTTAGTTCTCAAATTCACTACTGGGCAACTGTGACTGTCATAGATTAAAGGGAACCTATCAGCAGATTTTTGCTATATAATTTGAGAACAACATAATGTGGGAACAGAGACCCTGACTGCTGTAATGGTACACTTTGTGCTGTGTTTTTTCAGTTTCAATACAATCAGAGTTTAATCTGCAGGAGATTATCATTACGGAACAGTTGGTCTAGTGCCTCATATTCCAACCTTTTCCCCAGCACTGATTAGCAGCTCTCTGTCACTACATAATGTGCACAGAAAGCTGTGGCAGAGATATACACAACCTCTGCTAGATCTGCAGCAGTGAAAACTATGACTATCATAATTCCTGCACCCAGTAAACTGGAATCAGGGTCTCTATCTCCACCTGCTGCTTTCATAATATGTAACAAAAACCTACTGACAAATTCTCTTTAAAGGGAACCTGTCACCTCATTGTACCCCTCTCTGCTATCACTTCAATATGCACACTGCACATGTGCCAGGGTCAGGCCATACCACGTTACCAGCCCCCACACCGGCATCGGGCCGGATATGACGTTCTGGCCGGAGCATATACATCAGAGGAGGCGGGAATTTTCAAATAGAGCCATGAACATGAACATAAGAAGGAACGATGACCCCCACCAGGGCATACTGCAAGCAAGCGAAGAAGAGGAATGGAGCCAGGGCCGGCGTCAGCACCCGACACACCCGGGCAAGTGCTGGGGCCCTGGAGCTGGGGGGCCCACTCAGTCAGGCACAGGCAGCCCTGTCTGCCAGGGGTCCTCAGTGACAAGCAGCCCTGACTGCCAGGGGCCCTTCAGTGACAGGCAGCCCTGACTGCCAGACGCCCCTCAGAAACAGGCAGCAGAGTGTGCACTCTATTGTCGCTACCAGTCCACATGGCTAATTTGCATTGCATGCATCTGCGTTTCTTTCATACTCCGCCTGTATGTGGTGGAAGCAGCAGCTTTCCAACCTTATGTTCCAGGGCATCAGGACCCTGCTGCTGAGCTCAATGCTGGATCCGCCCCCTCCCTTCCTGCAGTGATCTGTGTCCTCAGTGTCTCCCCATCGCCCCTGGATCACTGGAGTTGGAGGAGGAGGAAGCAGCTTGTGAAGTTTCTCTCTAATCTCCAGAAACAGGAGGAGAGAAGAGAAAATGGGGGACTGAAGGGAAGAGGCGGAGCATGAAAGAAGCGCGGAGAGGAAGCTGCAGTGGAGGAGACAGGAGAGAGGAGCTCGGTACATGGAGAAACAAGCAGTGAGTATGATAGGGAGATCTCACAGGGGAAAGCCAGTGAAACTGGGGCTAGAAACAGATGAATACTGGGATAAACTATCATAGACACAGCTAAATGGCCTCCACATGGCATCACCAGCCATTACAGTGAAGCCCCTGAGCAGTGTCTCCAGTATAGATTATGCCACATATTATCTGCATATCAGCAGTTGGCCCCCACTGCCTGATTGACAGGAGCAGAGCAGACCCCCATGCAGTGAGCTGGGTCAAGAGGAGCGTTGCAGGGCCAGCTGCTGCAGGCTCCAATGATAGTGAGCTCTGCAGAGGAGAGCACTGCCACTGACTGCATGCCACTGACACTCTGCATGTACTGACACTGAAAAGACTTACTGACACACTGCATGTACTAACACACAGACAACGCTTACGGACATACTGCATTTACTGACACCGAGAAGACCTGTATGTACTGACACACTGACAATACTTACTGACATACTGCAATTACTGACACACTAGTACAAACACTGACATTTTGCATTAAGTGAAACACTGACATTCTGCATTTACTAGCACAAACACTGACGGACATTAGATTTACTAGCTCTAATAAGCATTAGAAAAAATAATAAATAATCAAGGTGCAGCCCGCAGCCTCTATCTATTATATAATCACAAATGGGTTTTTTGCCCCTTTTGAGTCCGCTCGCGCTGCGAGTCAGCGTGGTCATGTGGATACGACCGAAGCATTGGCCGCACAGCGGCCACTGCGAGCAGTTCTAAGGCGACTCGCTATGCCCGCGCAGCGGGCATGGCGAATCGCCTTAGGCCGGCTTCAGACTGCTTGTCTGATCCGATCCGTAGCTGTCCGCTTGAGGCAGACAGCCGCGGACCGGATCAGCACACAAGACTGGGGGGCTATTATGCCCTCCAATCCTGTGTGCAGCGCGCACAGCTGCAGCCGCTGATAGGTCAGGACCGCGGCGCACGCGGTCCTCACCTATCAGCAGTGGGAACTGCGTGCGCTCCACACAGGATCGGAGGGCATAATAACCCCCCAGTCTTGTGTGCTGATCCGGTCCGCGGCTGTCTGCCTCAAGCGGACAGCTACGGATCGGATCAGACACGCAGTCTGAAGCCGGCCTTAGCAGCGCGAAGCATTGGCCGCGAAGCGGCCATTGCGAGTCAGAGACTCGCTCTTCTAGAATTCCGATGCATCTGCATCGGGCACCCAGCTAGTATTATATATAAGCAGCTCACAGTCTCTATATTATAAATACGCAGCCCACCCAGCAGCCTCTATGTTATTTATACGCAGCCCACCCAGCAGCCTTTATGTTATTAATACGCAGCCCACCCAGCAGCCTTTATGTTATTAATACGCAGCTCACCCAGCAGCCTCTATATTATCTATACACAGCCCATCCAGCAGCCTCTATATTATATATACACAGCCCACCCAGCAGCCTCTATATTATATATACACAGCCCACCCAGCAGCCTCTATATTATATATATATGCAGCCCACCCAGCAGCCTCTATATTATATATATATGTCGAGCCCCGTTATGGGACGGGGTACTCGGTACCGGACCGGGTCTGCTGCTGGGGATGTCACGGGTGGTCCTGGTCCTGACCGTGTCCCTGGCTTGACAGTAGATAAAGGGGATATTTACAGGGGATAATGTCAGTCGTGATGCCACCCACAGTGTGTGGCCAGTAGAGGGGCCACCGCTGCCGCAGAACCTCCGGGGATGATGTGATGGCAGCTAAGATGGGATAGTTCTCCGTGGGCAGCACTGAGTTCCCCGGGGTAGTGTTGGTAAAGTCTATTGTGTGGTGTGCAGGCCTGGTGCTGAGTGTAGTATACTTACTGCTCAGATGCTGACAGGCTGTGGCTCTACAGGCGGGGATCTTCTGCAGACCTGTTGGAGGGAATCATGTGCAGAGAGAATCATGCAATGGAGTCGGAGTCAGGGTTCATCGTGTTTACTTCCCAACTTCTCAGTTCAGTTACAATTCTCAGTTACAGTTCTCAGTTGCAGTTCACAGGTAACAGTCTTTACACGGGCACACTTTCCCCTCCGGGTTCCTTTACTCCCTGCAGCCAGGCTGTTCCTTCTCTATGACCCCTCACTCTGTCTCTGTGTCCTTTCCAGGCTTTTGTCCTCTCTGTTACTTGGTGTGTGACTCCGGACAGTATGGCGGTGGCTCGGACTCCTGTGAGCCCTCTGGGTTGCCACTGAGCTGCCTGTCCTTTGGGGTAGCAACCCTAACGTGTAGCTAAGGTCCCCCATCGGTTGTCTGGGGATGCCAGGTGAATCTACGGTCCCCTCCAGAGCCAACACTCTGCTCCTAGCCTAGCCTCCAGCAGTCCTCTAGTGTGAGGCTCTACCAGGCTCTCTCTAACCGTGTCTTCGGGTTCAATAGGAGGGCTACCCGCCTGCAGTCTGCCGTCTCAGCCGTGTTACTAGGACCCAGTATCACTGGTCCTCTCGTCCCTCACACTCCTGGGGTGCTGGCTCCGGATGTGCTTTCTCTCTGTGGCTCACACTTGCTCTTCAGATTCTGCGCTCCTTCCACCCCACTCTTCCAGGACGTGTGATCTCTGTCTTTGCTGCTCAGCCTACACCGGCCTACTGACTCCTTTCTCTTCCCCTGCTCTATATCTACCCTCTGTCACCTGACCTACTTGTTGGCCCACCCACTGTCTCTAAACCCACCACCCCTTGCCTGCCTAGAGTTCCCAGGCTCCGGGTCAGGTGCTGCTCTCTACTGCTGTGTGGGTTGTGCAGGCTGTGAGGGTGTTGGGGCTCAACTGTCTTGCTTCCTACCTGGCTGCAGTTCCCTTTGTGGCCTCCTGGTCGCAGGGGCGCCACATATACGCAGCCCACCCAGCAGCTTCTATGTTATTAATACGCAGCCCACCCAGGAGCCTCTATGTTATTAATACGCAGCCGACCCAGCAGCCTCTATGTTATTAATACGCAGCCCACCCAGCAGCCTCTATGTTATTAATACGCAGCTTATCCAGCAGCCTCTATATTATCTATACACAGCCCATCCAGCAACCTCTATATTATATATACACAGCCCACCCAGCAGCCTCTATATTATAAATACGCAGCCCACCTAGCACCCTCCATGTTATATATATGCAGCCCACCCAGCAGCCTCTATATTATATATAGGCATCCCACCTAGCAGCCTCTATATTATAAATACACAGCCCACCCAGCAGCCTCTATGTTATATGTACGCAGCCCACCCAGCAGCCTCTATATTATATATAGGCAGCCCACCCAGCAGCCTCTATGTTAAATATACACAGCCCACCCAGCAGCCTCTATATTATACATACGCAGCCCACCCTGCAGCCTCTATGTTATATATATGCAGCCCACCCAGAAGCCTCTATATTATATATATGCAGCCCACCCAGCAGCCTCTATGTTATATATATGCAACCCACCCAGCAGCCTCTGTTATATGTACGCAGCCCACCCAGCAGCCTTTATATTATATATACGCAGCCCACCCAGCAGCCTCCATGTTATATGTATGCAGCCCACCCAGCAGCCTCTATGTTAAATACTTTACACATAGCCCACCCAGCAGCCTCTATGTTAAATACTGTATACGTAGCCCATCCGGCAGCTTGCAACTTCCTGTATATATATATATATATATATATATATATATATATATATATATATACAGTTTAGACCAAAAGTTTGGACACACCTTCTCATGCAAAGAGTTTTCTGTATTTTCATGACTATGAAAATTGTAGATTCACACTGAAGGCATCAAAACTATGAATTAACACATGTGGAATTATATACTTAACAAAAAAAGTGTGAAACAACAGAAAATATGTCTTATTCTAGGTTTCTTCAAAGTAGCCACCTTTTACTTTGATTACTGCTTTGCACACTCTTGGAATTCTCTTGATGAGCTTCAAGAGGTAGTCGGCGGAAATGGTCTTCCAACAGTCTTGAAGGAGTTCCCAGAGATGCTTATCACTTGTTGGCCTTTTTGCCTTCACTCTGCGGTCCAGCTCACTCCAAACCATCTTGATTGGGTTCGAGTCTGGTGACTGTGGAGGCCAGGACATCTGGTGTCATTATCACACCTCCTCCTCCATGCTTCATGGTGGGAACAGGGCATGTAGAGTCCATCCGTTCACCTTTTCTGCGTATCACAAAGACATGGTGGTTGGAACCAAAGATCTCAAATTTGGACTCATCAGACCAAAGCACAGATTTCCACTGATCTAATGTCCATTCCTTGTGTTCTTTAGCCCAAACAAGTCTCTTCTGCTTGTTGCTTGTTCTTAGCAGTGGTTTCCTAGCAGCTATTTTACCATGAAGGCCTGCTGCACAAAGTCTCCTCTTAACAGTTGTTGTAGAGATGTGTCTGCTGCTTGAACTCTGTGTGGCATTGACCTGGTCTCTAATCTGAGCTGCTGTTATCCTGTGATTTCTGGGGCTGGTGACTCGGATGAACTTATCCTCCGCAGCAGAGGTGACTCTTCGTCTTCCTTTCCTGGGGTGGTCCTCATGTGAGCCAGTTTCTTTGTAGCGCTTGATGGTTTTTGCAACTGCACTTGGGGACACTTTCAAAGTATTTCCAATTTTTCAGACTGACTGACCTTCATTTCTTAAAGTAATGATGGCCACTCTTTTTTTCTTTACTTAGCTGCTTTTTTCTTGCCATAATACAAAGTCTAACAGTCTATTCAGTAGGACTATCAGCTGTGTCTCCACCAGACTTCTGCACAACACTTCTGATGGTCCCAACCCTATTTATAAGGCAAGAAATCCCACTTATTAAACCTGACAGGGCACACCTGTGAAGTGAAAACCATTTCCGGTGACTACCTCTTGAAGCTCATCAAGAGAATGCCAAGAGTGTGCAAAGCAGTAATCAAAGCAAAAGGTGGCTACTTTGAAGAAACCTAGAATATAAGACATATTTTCAGCTGTTTTACACTTTTTTGTTAAGTATGTAATTCCACATGTGTTATTTCATAATTTTGATGCCTTCAGTGTGAATCTACAATTTTCATAGTCATAAAAATACAGAAAACTATTCGAACGAGAAGGTGTGTTCAAACTTTTGGTCTGTATATATATATATATATATATATATATATATATATATATATATATATATATATATATATATATAAAATCACGAATGGGTTTTTTGCCCCTTTTGAGTCCGCTCGCGCTGCGAGTCAGCGTGGTCATGTGGATACGCCCGAAGCATTGGCCGCGCAGTGGCCATTGCGAGCAGTTCTAAGGCGACTCGCTATGCCCGCGCAGCGGGCATGGCGAGTCGCCTTTGCAGCGCGAAGCATTGGCCGCGAAGCGGCCATTGCGAGTCAGAGACTCGCTCTTCTAGAATCCCGATGCATGTGCATCGGGCACCCAGCTAGTATATATATTTTATATATATATATATATATATATATATTGAAAAAATTCTTGCAGCACACAGCCACTACCAATGATGTACAAATGCTATAAGCTATATGTATTTGAGGAAAAAGTTTAAAAACTTACGTTTTTTCCAAAAAACTCAAAAATTCTAATTTTTTATTTCTGAAGTTCTTAGTACAAACATTGGCCAATGTCTGCTTGCTCATCAACTGCGACAAAGTGACTTCAGGTCTGATGAGTCCTACTCTGATATCCCTATCCTCCTTGTCCAAACTTTTTCCTCAAATACATATAGCTTATAGCATTTGTACATCATTGGTAGTGGCTGTATGCTGCAAGAATTTTTTTTCAAATTATTTGACCCTGCGTCTTTGCTTGCACCAGTTCACACTAGTCTGTGAGTGCTGTGCAGTTTTTTTCTTGTTATTTAACATATGGCGTTGCAGGCTCCTTGCTGCAATGTGCACCCTCATTAACCTACAGGTGATCGAGGGTCTAGATGGAGTCTGCCCACTGAAAAGTGGGGGGTGGACAAGGAGGATAGGGATATCAGAGTAGGACTCATCAGACCTGAAGTCACTTTGTCGCAGTTGATGAGCAAGCAGACATTGGCCAATGTATGTACTAAGAACTTCAGAAATAAAAAATTTGAATTTTTGAGTTTTTTGGAAAAAACGTAAGTTTTTAAACTTTTTCCTCAAATACATATAGCTTATAGCATTTGTACATCATTGGTAGTGGCTGTGTGCTGCAAGAATTTTTTTCAAATTATATATATATATATATATATATATATATACACAATATAACCCACTGTCTCTATAATATATAGCCCCAATGGGTCAGTGTTGTAGATGTGTGCAAAAGCGCTATGGAATTAATAGCGCTATATGAATAATTAAATATTATTATTATATATATATGGCCAGTATGTTTTAAAGGGGCCCACTAAGACTCCTCTGCCCGGGGCCCACAAAAACCTGGAGCCGGCCCTGAACGGAGCCCCAGAGCCAACAGACTGCAGACTATGGATCCAGACTATATGTAAGTATGTAAGTCATTTTCTTAATCTTTATAGGGCCCTTTTAGGTGAGACAGGAATGGCAAGGGATCAGCTAGGAAGGTGCAGGGACAGCTAGTGATAGCAGAGAGAGGTAGAATGAGGTGACAGGTTCCCTTTAAAGCCCACACCGAAGTTTCAACATCTTGACTCATTTGGAGATGGCAAATAGCATAAGATGTTCCACAAATTGTCACTAAAATGAGACATCATTGTCTCTATGAGAATAGACTGTGATATAACCTATACTGCAAGTCACAAAAATTGTGACAGAAGCTTCAATGACAAGGACGATTTTATGGCAATTTAGGAACTAAAACACCATAACTAACTGCTTAAAAAACACAAATTTATTGTTAAAAATTTTAGGGCATGAAAACATGTTTTATCTATTCTATCAAGATAGCAATAGCCGTAACATCCTAGGTGAAGAAAATAGTTATTTTTTTCTTTAACATTGAATAGAACATTTCAAACTAATTGGATTTTAATGAAAGAAAGCTAGCACGGTAGATTTCAACAGCTCTATGCTCATCTGCGTATCTTTAATAGCTCCCGTATAATCAGATAGTGAAGGGCAGATCTTTTGGTCAAAGAAACTGATGAATAGAATATTAGGGTTTCTGTATTTATTTATTTTGAAGGTTGTTCATTATCCTCCAGTAGTACTGAGAGAAAAAAGGAAATTGGTAGCACAGAGAGCAAAGGAGTTGCAGGAGGTTGAGCTGTCTAAAGGGATCATTAGTATACCTCCTTTATACTGTTCATAGTAGGTGTCCTCAAATAAAATTAATTGGGCCTGATAGTGTGATTCTAATTGAGTCATGCCTGTATCAGCTCAGTAATAGATACAAATCAAATTTGACTATATCTCTTTACTGCGACAAGCCAAATTACAGTATCTACATTAATCTAAATTTTTAAGACTCATATACGTTTTTCCCAGAAAACCCTTACAAAAAATATCTCAATTGTACTTTCAGTGTAAAAAATGTTTTTTTGGGGGGGACTTTGCTACTGTATATGCATTTATTATTTTGTCAATTTATCCTTGCTGCTTAAATACAGAAGTAATTGCTACGGCTGGAGTCACACTTGTGTGTGATTGGTGCAAGCCACGCATCGCATCACCTGGCACACCCAACGCCTCTCCGGACAGGAACGTGTAAACCGCATAGATATACATGCAGATGACACGCTCCCGTCAGGGCAGCCAGTTGCCGTGTCGGATGATGCGATGTGAGGCTCACAGGAATCATACGCACCAAGGCTGTAATCCTAGGACAATACAGGTGATAGGGATAGATGTTGACAAAACTTGAGACAAGGTGGATTGTCAAACTTGACACTAGGGCACTTCTGGGTCTGAATGCGTCTTTAAGCTTCATCATTTTTCTTTAATCTCAAGGCAATTGGTCCCTTTTCTCAGGGTTTCCTATTATATGCATGATGCGCCCCCAGGGCCGTGGGATGCTCAGAACTGGGCTACAGTACTTCTGGGGAGTCACAGGGGTCGAGACCCGGCTCCGTGACCCTGGCGGTATCAATAAACATTCTGGGGTTATGGTTTTGGAGATTGGAGTCATGATGCCACCCGTGATGTTCGACAAGTGATGGCCGACGCTGCTAAGCGGGACCTCTGGGGATGATGGATTCGCAGCTGAGGTGATATCGCTCCTCACAGGTGAAGCGGTTGCCCAGGGCAACCTGTATAGTCTATGGCGATGGTAGGCCGTTGGGCTGCAGGACTGAGGGTACTGAATAACCGACAGACACACAGTACGTAGTCTCCTTTACCTTTACTAGTAGTTGCAGGTTGAAACCAGGGTACTTTCCACAGGTGATGTTGTGAATTCAGGCGACCTGGAAGCAAGTTGAGAATCTCCCCACCTGGTAAGTTCTGATGCCTCCTTTCTGTGCTCCTCTTTGCTAGTCCTGGATGCCTGTAGTTAAGCTGCGACGCTCTCTTCCTGCTGGTAAGTCTCTCACCCGTATGGCAGGCAGCTTGAGCCCTTCCCGGACACCACTCATCTGGCAACTGTCCCTTAGCTCTCAAGTGCTGCTGTGCCTCCAGATGCTCTGCTGTGGATGGGAGACGTGAAGTCTCCCATCATCCGGTTTTGGTTGCTGTGTCAGTAGTACCCTCACAACCTTGGAATCTGGTGTCCGTTTCTGGCTCTCTGCTCTGAGGTGAGCCGAGCAACTGGCTCCACTCCCCAGGCCTGCTTCTCTCCTTCCTCAGACCCACTCTGACGGGTCCCTCATGCCTGCTTAAATTTTGCTCTCTACTCTGCATGGGACAAGCTTAGCAGTCCACAGTTCGTCTTCACAGTCCTCCTAGGAACTAAACTAACTAACCCTGCCCCCAGGCCAGAATTTATAGGGGAGCTCCCCTTAACCCGGGTTTCGAGCTCCCCCTTCAGGTCTGGAGTCAGGAAAAGTGTTGCATGCTGTGGGCATACCTGGTGTGGATACCCCTTCTTGCTTCCAAGCATGACATCACCCCGCGAGTGAGGAAATCCCATTGTGGCAACAGGACTCAGGGGTGTCATATTCCCCTCTAGTTAAATTCAGTACTCCTAGACTGAGGAAGCATTTTTAGAAATAACAATAGAAAAGTTGTACAGAGTCTTAAAAATGAAAAATTACAAATACCAATATAATTTGGAAAACACAGTCACTATGGCACTTAGTCCTTCCACCGTTGTCTGATAGTAAACTTTATACAAAATGGTTTTGACCACACCCAGTCCTATGGTCTATCGGTCCATGTTTTTAAATTAAATATTCAAGAATCCTCAAAAGTTCATACAGTAAGTCCTGTAGGCATAGTACCCTTGGTGGTTGCTTATTTACACAGTCACATGAAAACAAAACATATTTACATTTTAACCTGGTTAAACTTTCCACTTGACTTGCTAACAGTCCCTATAACATGCTGTGATCTGACCTTTGTTACTACGAGTGGATCTATGCCATACAGGTATCTCTTAGGGTCTGTTCTGGTTTCTAGTGTCTACTGCTGGTGTTGTGGTTGCCCTAGTCACTACTCTACGTGTGGACCTAAGTAACACGGGTATACCAGAGTGTCATCTTAGGCTCACAACGGGATTGACAGATTTGCCGCTAGCAGGGGGTCAATTCTCATGTTCCACTACAGCTGGTGGTTCTTCAGATGGTTCTTGAGTCTCAATTGGTTCAGGTATGACAAGTTGGGGAAAAGTCAATACAGGTAGGACGATGGCTCCATTCACTTGGGTCCACAATTTGGGAAAGTCTCCAAGAACAGTATGAATCATCTTCTCCTTTTGTTCTATGGGTTGAGGCTTGTCTTGGACTTCCTCTCTGTCTCTTAATTGGTCAGGGCATATCTTTAGATGGTCTCTTGAAACTACCGCTGAGGTCTCTCCTCCATCTTTACTGATCAGACATACTTTGATAATATCATGATATAGATAATATCATGATATGTATCTTATATTTTATATTAATGGCCGCCTAATTCCTTAATGAAAGTCTACAAACATCAGACCAGAAGTCACCTTATATTATATGTTGTCCCATTTGTACAACAAGCTAATCCCCCGTCCTGTGCCCGTGTCGTGATGCGGTCATTGGCTGCGGTGGGTGCAAGAGCGGCGGTGTCTTGGTTCACTGGGTTACCAGTGTCACATGATATATCTTGGGATCTGTGACGCCGCCGCATCAGTGCGTTGTCATGGCAGTCATGACGGGGCAGCGACGTCAGTGGCCACTAAAATGATGATTGGCTGGGGAGTCCTTTTTAATGAGCACTTCCCACTGCTTAGACATGCCCCGTGAGGAAGGTGTATTACTGAAACACGTGTTGGACTTAGCGTGCCAGCGGGATCAATAAGGTAAAGCCGACATCAGTGTGGGTGGAGGGGAGATCTGGCCCACATGTGGTGGTTGTGCCCGAAACTCACCCCCTTTTGGGTTTTGATATCCAGTCTTCTACAAACAGTTACGGGAGTGCTACAGGACCTGACTCCTCAATTGGCAGTTTTGAATATAGGTCTCCAGGACTATCCTCTGCCGCTTAGGGGGACGGCCTCCTACATCCTCATTGCTGCACGCCTCTGTGTAGCGGCTAAGTGGAAGTCCCATCTTCCTCCCACTGTATCGGAGGTCACTCGCAAGATCAACTGGATTTTCCATCAAGAATACCACCTTGCCTTGGATAGACCCACTAGACTCTCAGTACAGAATCGTTGGGAATTGTGGGCCTCCCACCTTCAGGCCACCCCTGTTCCCCCTGAACTGGTGCCTAGATCTCTGGATATGGGTCCGCATCAGGACTTCTGAGAGGGACCGGTCTCCTACTCTGGTCCTTCTCGGGCTCTATGGATTTGGGACCTCGCGTGTCTCCCTGAACACATGTGTACCTGAATGTCTGTATACCCTTATTTACAATTTTCCATTCTACTTACTTTGTGTCGTTAGTATTGTTACCTAGGTATCGGCATTGATTGTGCTGTTGCGAGGCGGACCCCTTCCCTCCCTCCCGCCTACCCTTGTGGAGTCATTTCTCTTTCTTTTCACCCTCTGTCTTCATTCTACTTTCTACTTTGTTAATTTTATTGTATCTTGTGTTGTGCGACTTGTTTGATTTGAACAAACACTCAATAAAAATTTAATGTTCAAAAAAAATAAGGTAAAGCCTTACTTGCTATATGTCCTAAATAGGTGTTATTTGTGACTATTTATGTTGGGTGATAGTGTAGCACTAAGTATGGTAACCAGGATGTATATATCACCCACATGATCAGTGGGTTTATTCTAATCTAAGTACCTGTGACTATAGTAATTGAAACATGCAGTAAACAGCACTTGTATGTTTGTTATATTATTGTCAGCACTGTGCACTTTAATTGTTGGGTACAACATCTTATTATGTTACTAGTGGTATGAGGCTGTACTATAATGCTTAGTTACATCTCTTTGCCCTTTTGATAAGTAATGTAATAGTTCTATGTATAGGCAGTTTATCTAAGGTTTACATTTATAGTCACCTATTGTATAGGATTTGCTATGCTATATCTCTGTATATAAATTTGCAAAGTGAAGCAACTGTCCAATTCCCGTTTGCTCCTTTTGGTATATTTTTCCCTCTGTGCTCCCTTGATCACTATTAATAAATCACTATTAATAAATTTGCACACTCTTCAATCTGGGCTGAAAGTCGTTTTTTCTGTTGGTTTTTGTGTTTAAGGTAGCGATGGCCCATAAAATCCATACACTTAATAAGGTGTTAACTATGACAACAGAGATGTTGTTTGTTGTATCAAAGCTGTGTGTTTGTTTTCTAAATACTCTGGTGTGGCAAAATTCGAAGGCAATATTGTGTATGGCTCTGCCTCCCACTGGTCATCCAGTTTATGCATCTGTCTCTTCCGCTTGAGGACTTGTTCTCCAGGTGTTAGGGGAACTCAAGGGCTGACTGGCGACGCAAACCCTGGGTGGCAAAATTTTTCCGGCAGCCCTTGGGTGAGGACCAGGGAAGGGGGGGTGCTGTCGGAAATTCTCGGCGGCCCATCTCAGTCCCTCCAGCCAGGCCCGAGTTTGGAGTCCCTGCGCCCTAGGCACTGTCAGCGGTGCGCTCCCCCCCATCGCGCCACACCCCCCTGCAGGCAGAGGAGTAGCTAAAAGGAGCCTAGAGGTTCCCATTATGGTTGGAGTAGTGGATGGTTGCTAGATGACCGCCACCATGTCACATCAGCAAGGAGGTGGCAGTCATGTTTTGGGTCATAATCATGTGGAGAGAGCTAGTTTGCCCCTATAGGGTCCATGAAGACGTGAAAAGGACCATGGCAAAGTATATATACTTTTAGACTGACCACTTTTTTTCTTTGTACAAAATCATCCCCATGCATGGCAATGCACCATCTCTTGGTACAGAGCATAGCCCTGAGTAATTGGCTGCTATGGACATGAAAGTAGAGAAAACCATGGTGTGGCTACCAGTCTCCCCTGATCTCAGCCCTATTGAGAAACTTGGAAGTACCATTAAGCAAAAAAAATCTAAGATGCTGTAAGACATTAACCATCAAACCAGCAGCTCTGGGAGTCAATTATGACATCCTGCAAACAAATGCAATCTTAAAACATCCAAAACTGACAAGTGCAATAAATGCAATATTTGTGAAGGTGATATCAAAGAAAGGCGATGTACAATATGAGACATACTGGTAGGATGTTTTCATTGTGAGCCCCAATGGGGACAGTGTTGATGATGTATGTAAAGTGCTGTGGAGTTCATAGAGTAATATAAATGTAAAAAAATATTTCTTCATATGTCGTCACAATACCGGGATCTGAGGATCTTCTATTTCGAGGTCAGGGACTCTCTGATGCCATGTCGCTGCCTGTCTCGCTGTCTTCCTCTTTTGACAATGCAGTGCGGTGGACAAGAGACCATTAACTGGTTAATAACAAGAAGTATGGAGTGTGTACTGAGCCATAAACCCTCCCCATACCATGAAGTATGGAGTGTGTACTAACTGAGCCATACAGCCTCCCCATACCATGAAGTGTGGTGTGTGTACTAACTGAGCCATAAACCTCCTCATACCATGTCCAGCAGACATTGTAGGATTACTATATGGATTTTATTATTAGGGCACGGACACACTGGGGTGAAACTCGGATGAGTGCAATGTGTGATTTTATCGCAGTGCAGTCAGTTAATCAACGTCTGAAACACATTGGCGAGTGTCGGACGTTTTTTCTCATCCAGATTCTGGTTGGGAAAAAAGTCACAACATGCTGCGACAGTATGCGATTCATGTGCGAGACTCGCCAATGCAAGTCTATGAGTCCGACAAAATCATGGACCGCACACTGACAGCACACGAACCATCTGTTTTTTTCACTGATACATTATCATTCTTTAGCTGAGACAACTGTAAAATGCTCCTGTAAATGATTCTACAGTAATAGCTGCTGAGAAACAAAACAGATTGCACATGGATGTGATCTAAGAAAACTGTCGCACACTCGCACAGCATTTGGCTGTCCCAGTGGCCAGCTACACAGACAGCCCGCCACAGCCACACACAGAGCCACAACCACACAAAAACAGTTAGCCACATAGACAACCAGCCACATAGACAGCTACACAGACGCAGAGAGCCACACAGAGAGACACAGCCACATAGACAGCCACACACATAGCCACAGCCAGCCACACACAGAGCCACAGCCAGCAACATAGACAGCCATAGCCAGCCACACACAGGCACACACAGACACAGCCAACCAAACACAGACACAGCCAGCTACACACACAATATCAGCCCCACACACAATCAGCCACACACATACAGCCACACACATAGCTAGCCACACAAACACAGCCAAAGCCAGCCAGCCACACATACAGCCACACACATACAGCCAGCCACATAGACAGCCACAAACACAACCAAAGCCAGCCACACACAGGCGCAGCTACCCACACACACAGACACAGCCAGCCACACACACAGCGAGCAATATAGACAGCCATAGTCAGCCACACACAGACATACAGCCAGCCACCCACACACAATCAGCCACACACAGCCAAGCAGCCCCAGCCACACACAGCCAGCCACGCAGCCTCAGCCACAGCCATGCAGCCACAGCCAACCCCAGCCAGCCACAACCACGCAGCCCCAGCCACACACAGACATTGTTAGGCCCACACAGCCAGCCACAGCCACATAGCCCCAGCCACATAAAGACACAGTCAGACACACAGACAGCCCTAGCAACATAGACACATAGTCAGCCACAGCAACGCAGCCCCACCCACACACAACCAGCCACAAAGCCCCAGCCACACACAGCCAGCCACATACAGCCAGCTACAAAGCCCCAGCCACACACAACAAGCCACAAAACCCCAGCCACACACAACCAGCCACAAAACCCCAGCCACACACAGCCAGCCACATACAGCCAGCAACAAAGCCCCAGCCACACACAACCAGCCACAAAGCCCCAGCCACACACAATCAGCCACAAAGCCCCAGCCACACACAACCAGCGACAAAGCCCCAGCCACACAGAGCCCCAGTCACACAGAGCCCCAGCCACATACAGACACATAGACACAAAGACACACACACACAAAGAGAGAACGACACACACACACACACTACCCACCACCACCAGCTGCTGCTGCTGCAGCTCATCATGATCTTTATCTTTACACATTTTGCTGGCTCCCGCGCTGTGGAAGTTGGAACAACTTCCGGGGCCTGCAGTAGAGATGAATAGGCGGGGCCCAGAGATTGACTGGAGATAGGAGGACCCAGGTGATGTGAAGGGCTCACGTCACACAGGCCCTCCTATCTCCAGTCAATTTCTCTGGGCCCCGCCTCCTCATCTCTACTGCAGGCCCCTCCATGCCTCCGCTTCCCCCTGGAGGGAGAGGAAGTGCTGCAGTGCCGCCTCTCTCTCTGACACTGTCTCCTCCGCGGCGGGTCTGTTCACTGCCTGCTGCAGGGTGGGTGAGTGAAGTCCGCGGCCCGTTTCTGTGGGTGGGCGGCCCTAGGTGGGGGCTATACCACCAGCCCAGGGGGCACTTGCCCCCCTGCCACCTGGGCCAGTCCGCCCCTGGGAGAACTGTAGGTGTGTGTTTGTTATAGGCTCTTTCTTGCCTTTCTCTTGCTTGAGACAGGTTTTTCTCTATGCACTCTTGCACTTGATGGTACTGCTGTTGCCATTCGGAATTCCAATCTGAATCTGGTGGGTTTGTCTCAGGTGTTAGGACTCCCATGTCTAGGTCAATGGGCAACTTGCCAGGTCTTACACTCATCAGGTAGGCAGCAGTACAGTTAGTGGAATTCACAGGAATATGCAAACCGTGACATATGTTAATGTTTTGTAGTTGATTATTTGTGTTAAGTGATATGTGTATGTAAATTTACTGTTTGTTTTGCCGAATTGTAACAACATTGATGAGAACCTGAAACCAATGGCAGACCTTTCGGATTTTCAAAAAGGCCAAATTGTTGGTGCTCGTATGGCAGGCGCTAGGATAACAGAAAGTGCCCAAATGCTTGGCATGTAAAGAGGTACTGTCTCCACAGTTTTGACTGTGTTTGAAAGAGAAGGAAAATTGTCCAGCAAAGCACAGGTCCGGCCGAAAGTTGGAGTTGACTGAGAGAGACCGTTGGACTCTAAAACAAATTGTGAGAGAGAATCGCAAGACCACGGCTTTGAAAATTACTGCTGAGCTCAATGAACACATACAGAACCCAGTTTCCACAAAAACTGTCGGGAGCTGCACAAATCTGGATTCCATGGAAGAGCTGCAATTAGAAAACTGCTGCTCTCAATGACAAATGTATCCAAGTGCTTAGAGTGGTGTAGAACCCTCCAGAATTGGTCCCTCGAGCAGTGGAAACATGTGATATTCTCAGATGAATCATCGTTTACCCCATCCTCCGACCTCCGGCCGAGTGTACGTTTTGAAACAGCCGAAACAAGCTTTCCATCCAGACTGCCTTCTCCCAACCGTAAAACATGGTGGAGGTTCTGTGATGATCTGGGGTGCTATTCGTGGAGAAATATGCGCAAATTGGGTTACCGTGATTCTAACCTTTTGGGGAAAATTCTGCAAAGTTGTTGAATGAAAGAATTTAAGAAATTTGATAATCTCTTCCAAAATATCCATCCAGTGTTACTCAGCCAGGATAAATACCATGCCTAAATAGGTAACAAGTTGGAGAATAAGGCTACTTTTACATGACAGTATATTGATAAAATCTCTCCACGATCCTCTGGATGCCCTCTCACAACAGGACCAGAAACCGGCTGATTTCCAGCTACCACTGTGAGTGATATCACTGTTAGGGTTATCTGAGTTCAGCTACAGCTTTGAACTCAGGTGACCTTTCCAGCCCGCAGCTGCCTACTTGTACCTGGCTGGCAACCAAAAATACTGTGAAGGCTCAAGTCAATTTTGTTTAACTGTTTCAGGAAATAATTGAAAAAAGAGCTTCCCTATATTTTTTGGTGTCTAGCCAGGTAAAGCTAGGCAGATGGGGGTGGGTGGCAGCCCATACCTGCCTGCTATACCTGTGCTGGTGACCAAAAATACAGCAGAGCCCCATGTCATCAGTGCAAAATACTGTGTGAACACTGGTGCATATTTGCTGCAGATATGGGAGCTAACATTGAGGTATTCATGGATTTCTGCGTATTTCCAGTGCAGTGCTTGAGTGTAGTGTCAGTGTTAAGGTCAGCCGTGTGCCCTATATTATTCTGTGAAAAGGATAATATAAATGTGTGTGCACATGCTTATATAGTGGGGGGACCTGGTGAGGGGCAGCACGAGTGGTTTCAAACAAAAACTTTTTTATAACCAATAATAACCTTAAAGTCCCGTCTGCTTTTATCGCTGGAGCAAGACTTATGCTCCTGACATAGAGAACTGTCAGAATTGGTGAAAGTCCCAATCCAGCAGCAAAAAAAAAAGCAAAGTGGTTGCTGTGAGCGTGGTGACATCACATACAGGTTCACCT